>JAQGAX010001352.1:0-11417 GCA_034698105.1 Plectus exinocaudatus | reverse complement strand
GCATAAGTGAAAAAACCGGATAAGTGGAAAAAATTTCCTTGCCGGGTCGATTTCCACTTATCCGGTTTTGACTGTATATTATTTATTGACTCGTTTGGAGGTGAAAGAGCGACATAGCCGACACCAGGTGGGGTCGCACATCTTTGAGGGCTTCGACTAGGCTTCGACTAGGCAAGATACGCATATGGAGTTCAGATTCAACTTAATAATATAAATTAAAAATAATACCACTGAGTTTGTTGAGTTCTGCTTTGACGGATCAAAACAGCAATAGAATCGAATACCAAGTTTTGGATGCAAGAAGATAGCGTAAACTGACGTAAGTCTCGTGGGATTGTTACCGAATTCTCCTTAAAAATATAGTCTTCAATTCGTTTTTGTTTTTCATTATTTGTTAATTCTGATAGCAATATACATATTGCTATGAAGTGTTTCCTCGGAGCAGATCAGTTATTATTCGTACATATCTTGACAACTGAATAACGTAAATTTAATAGAGCTTAAATTAGATTTATCAGCCCTTTTAGACTTCACCGGAAATTGTATAATATTAATACTTTCTTCACTGTGCTGCACATGGACAACGTAGTAAATGTACAGTAAATACATTTCCAATTTACCTGATGACGTTTTTTGACCCTTAAAAAACAGGAAGCCACCCAGTTTGGCTTCCTTAAAAGCCGATATCACATTCTGCATAGCGGATCGGTGGCCGCTAGCATCTGAAAAGCGCAATATATTTTCTTGGCCATACATCACTTAATCAGACGATTATGAAATTCGTCCAAGTATACTCTGCACGTATGTGAATTTATAAGTTTTGAACTTTAATTAGATTTCAACGTAAGTCACACAAATTAAGGTATTTTGTATTTTCTCACATTTTATCGATTGTAATACAATATAAGTTGGCGTCAGCATGTAGGAGATAATTTTAATATTATGAAATTCTCAGTATTAACATCTTTATGACAGTGAGGTTATTTTAAAGCATTGTCGTGTTCTGATACCTTGTTCCATCAACGCCACTGGTATTTCGTTTGGAATTGAGAACGTTAGGGAATTAACTGATCCACACCAATTCTTCCCCAGCATTCTGTTCATCATATCCACGTAGAACGTCGCCATGGTTTTGGACAGGATTTAGAAGAACGATTCGGACAAGTACGCTGATACAGCAACTGATTTCGCACAACGCACCGCTTGTGCTGTGTGAGCCTGAAGAGACTGCACGACAATGGTAGATGCTGTGCGTATCATAAAGTATCAGCCCGCTTTCTTATCATTGCAGTAGTTACCAGTTATATACAGAAATGGACACTCCCGGTGTATCGCAAAACCAGACATGTGCACGGGTTTGGCCATAGGGGGTATTTTTAAAGCGCCCAAGGGGTCTCATACCGCCGCGTACTTTGGAGTTGGGGTATGAGAAAATTGGAATTAGGGCTGTAACAGACCGATTTTGGCGACCTAAAAAGGTCGCCAAAACGGAGCGAAACATTTTTTTACTATAGCGGCTGGGTTGAAGGGACAGTATATCAAACGGCTGCCCATGTGTGATCTGGGGGATATCACTGTCAGATGATTAAAACCAGACATGCCCACGAGGGGCATCCCCTGGCAGGGTGAAAAATAGTTGGGGGATGGACAAAATGAAAATGCGCTCTTGACATTGTTCGCCGTAAAGCGGTGAGATAAAAAAACGGTGGTGGGAAATAGATTCCACGCAGGCAAAAATTTCGTCCATATTTCATCCGCCAAATGCTGTTCACGTCTCATCAAATTCATATTTTATGCCGTGCAAACTTCTGAATTTTTTTTGAATAAGTTGAATAATACTTTATTTAGCAATAATATCTTATTTTTGCTTTCATCAAATTGATCAGATATATTCTCGTAACTGCTTATTAACCGCTGGTCGCAGCGATGTTGACACATCTTGCAATCGGATTGCACGGTGGCGCGAAGCACTGCACTTGTTGCTCCATGCAGAAATAATTGGGAGGGCAGGTGGTGGCAGCGCAGCCGAAAGCTGAAACGCATAGAATGATATTATCAATATTTTTGAGTTGGATAGGCTACAATGGATAATCTGAATGCGAGAGCTTATTGCGCGTAATGAATGAAAAATAGAAAAATAAGTTGGGAGTTTCAATTTTCACGAATGGTGTACTGTATGAACTCAGAACAATATTATCCTTCCAGATAAATCAGCCGAATGCTGCAGGAAATGCGCCTCTCCATTTCGTACAAATCGCTCCCCTCAACACTGGCTGGTTACTATAACAACTACTGTACTCACATGTTGAACGCAAAATAGCAAGTCGATTAAGTCAACTCTGTTCTTACTTCTTCCCGAAGGCATTTTTGGTTGTAATGTTGGTTTGCTTCAAAACACAAGAAAGGCTGCCTCATCCAGCCGTTCTTACCGTTTCCTGTGTTGCTGGTATTAGGGCACTGCGAGCGAGCAACGCAACGACCATAGCTGTCACGGGCGAATCCCTTGGCAGCAACGCACTCGCATTTGGCCGGTCCGCACATCATCGGGCAGGCGGCGTTCGGTTTGCCGCAGGAATTTTCGCAGCTCGAACAAGTCACATATTCTTCGTTGGGGGCACAGCGTGAACTACCGCCGCCGTTAGGAAGTGGTACGCATTGACCGTTGATGCAGGTTGTACTCGCAATACATAACATGGCGGCGCACGCTGCTTAAAAGGAGTTGCTAATCGGAGATAATAGGTAAGCACCCTCCGAAGAGTGTCAATGGATATACAATCATACCTGTAACCATGGGGGATGCAGGGGGTCACCCCCTTCTGGCCAGAGGTCCGACCGACCCCCTGAACCCTCTCCCGGCTCCACCGGAAAACACATTTTCGCCATGTAGTAGCAAAAAAATTAGCGTTTTTTGAATATGCGCCAAAATCCCGAGAGTTCCAGGTATGATATACTTTACATGTCCACTGATAGGTCAATCCTGAATCCAGGGAGAGCAGTTTGCGGTACGATCAAATGTAGGGGTGTCCTGCTGGTCTATACCCCCAGGCTGGTCTGACGTATAGGGGAGTCAATTAACAGTTGCCAGAGACAGTGCAGTGAGTCTGATGCTCTAGGTTAAGATCATTATCCTGACAAATTTCGGTACTGAACCTATGTCCATGCACAGAATCATTTTACTTAAGAAAGACGCCGGATTTTGTGGAAGTTCTACTTTTATAATTGATGGCGTAATAATTTGTTTATGCATTGGTATAAAACTGAAGGAAAAACTAAAAATATTTAATTTAAAACTGCTAATTACCATCAAATTTGGGCAGGGGTTGTTGCGATACTGGCAAAATGGAGAAGACCGGCTCACTGCCCGGGTTACTATTGACCAGTTGGCCATTGTTGCAGCCAGGCATGTCGCGGCCAGTGGCTCTCGCATATTCGCACCAACTGATCCCGCCATTGGCAGTGGGGGTGCTGGAACTGACCGACACAACAGCAAGTGCAATCTGAAATTTTTCTATTATCTTTATCTATAACAGCTGTTTAGTTATTTGCAGAATTTTGATGTGGAGACTCAAATTAGAATTTTCAAATGGAAGTCTCCAGGGTTTCCATTAAGGGTGAGTCAGTATTTTTGCATGCACTTTTGTATGCTATGCTGCCAATTTGGTTACGAAAACAACAAAATACAGCATTTTTCAGAAGCCTTGGAGCTTCTATTTAAAACTAACGTGAAAGCGGGCTAACAAAACCAAAAACCAAATACAGGCCATGGGCTTCTGATACAAAAAAAATCTGACCGGTATGGTTTTCATTCCTGTCATCCAACAGTAATTTATATTTACTAAGAATTCTGCATGCATCGAATGTGAGTAGTTCGAAAATCACAAATTTAATTAGCATACAAAAAATATTTTTTCTCTGTCAACTTAGAGTCTAAAATCTTGTATGCAAGGAAAGCAGTTTGTTGACATTTTTGTTACCATTATCGATTATTGATTGCACCATTAAAAAGATGCAGAGATTCCTCAAATTAAAACGACATGAAAATCGCTGATAGCTCACCAAGAAGATAGTCTTCATCTTTCAATCGTCTTCTCGCTCTCTGGTAGTTCTTCTCGCGCTCTTCTCGCTCTAACTTGAAGTAAGCTGCCAATATTGTGGTCGAACAGAAGTTAATATTTGCTTTTATAGCATAATTTCTGCCTCTCTTCGCTGCTCCCAGAACCGGTTCTTGTACAGCCCTTCTCTTTGCTTTGCGTAGGCGCGATAAGTTTATCGCCTACCACAATGATGTCACCTGAACATTAGTTCGCTTTGTTCCGCCCACCAACTTCTTTGCTTCGCGTTTGAACCAATGGCCTTTGCTCTCAAATTCAAACAGTTTAAAGATTGAAATGGTTGTAAGTGGGCTGCAGCCAGTGGCCGGACCGGATCCGATTATCCTGACAGACCAGTCCTTCGGAGCAAAAGGTTACTTTCTGTTCTGCACGTATACAACCAGGGCCGCATCATGGGTGTTGGGGGCCCGAGGCACCGCCAAGCTGGACCCGAGGCACACCGAGCCCTTGGGCCCCTTCTGGTACTGGAAGGATCCCCGCGGGGCCCCCTCTGGTACTACGCTGGATCGGGGCCCGAGGCATGTGTCTCTTGTGCCTCAACTATGATGCGGCACTGTATACAACCATGGAGCAACAAATTCGGATCGGAAAGGTAATGGCACTTGAGCGACAATAGCTTAAATTGCATGAAGCGATTCGAGCCATAGTTTGGACCGGTTCAAGGGAGCCCAGGCCCAAAGCTCAGAGGTCCATTTAGCACTGCGTGGGCCCTCGTATTCCCCCTTCGGACCCTTAATACAGCCCCAGATTTGTCTTGTCTGCAATGTATTTTGCTTACAACTTCTTCAAAAAGCGATGATCGCACACAGCGGCCATGATTCATCAGCTTTCCATGTTATTGTAATAGGTTGAGCTGCATATTATATGTCGAATTATCAGCAGGGTGAAGGACATAGTATTATTTAATGAAATTCATTTCGCAATGTGCTGCATCATCATTGCGAGTTATTTAAGAAGTTTCCGGAATATTTCGCAAAGGCCGACGATGACCAAGAGAACAAGAGAAAACGGTAGAACGCTCTCGAGCGTTCTCGATCGCGACGCACGGCGCATAAATAGGCGGACGCGCGGCCACCTGTCAACCAGTCGCCTCTTTCATTTACAAGCCTCTGCCCTTCAATACAGAGCTGTTAGTACCGATACCATTCCTATTCGACTTCCATCAATACAACTCTAATAATGCCGACAATGTTTCTGTTGCCCCATTCGAACTTCCGATGTGTCTCTCCTGCCGAGCGCGTCATCGACCACTTCTTCAACGACGCTAGGCATGAGATGAGGCACTTCGACCGGCCGTACTGGCTCGCTCCCCAAGAGAACCCGCTGAGCTTTGCTAAAGGCGTCGGCAACGTGACGGACGACAAGGACAAGTTCGCCGTTTCCGTAAATGTCGAACACTTCGCCCCTAATGAGATAAAGGTACGTCATGACGAAAAAATATTTCCGCGGGGAATTTTGAAGTTTTTAGAGCAATGTTTGAATTCCCTTGACATGATCTCTTATGATTTCATGAACTCATAAATCAATTAAGATGAAATCTTTCCCTGCAAAATCATGTTTAAACCTCAATGCGCCGTTCGATTTCATTTTATCTATGCAAAGAAATCACAAGCGTAACTTTCTTTCTTAACTAGTTATTGCTTAATTTCAGGTTACTACATCAGGCCGAGAGCTTGTGATCGAAGGAAAACACGATGAAAAGTCGGACGAGCGCGGACTGATCCAACGCCACTTCGTTCGAAAGTTTGCTTTGCCCAAAGAGGTGCAGGTCGAACAAGTCGTCAGTTATCTCTCCAAAGACGGTGTTCTCACTGTGTCGGCGCCTAAGAATGCCCTCGAAGGGCCCCTCGTACGGTCCATTCCCATCTTGCCTGCACCAGAGACGAATAAGTCCGTTGAGGAGAAAGAGAAAGAGTGATTGAATACCGTATAATTCGATCTGTCACTCTTTCGCGCTGCCCATTTATTATCAACAGTCTCAAAATATGTAATATAATTTCTAAATGTTGTCAATATTCCATTTTTTGTTTTCTCTGACCAATTTTCAATGAACTCGATTTAGTGGCCTGTCGTTACGTCACACGCACTGTATACATTAACGATAGATTCATTCGGCTATTTCTAAATGTGATGTTGTAGAGAATAAAGTATGTATTTTATTGCATTATTGTGAACTACACAAACGTATAAAATGTGTCTGTATATTAAAAAATGATAAGGGTCCCCTTTTAAAAAGCGTCGACTTCTAGGCTTTTAGGATTATTTAGGATTTTTAGGATTTTAGGAAAATTTTAGGATTATCTATCCAGCAGTCAACCTCCGTTTCATTTCTATAACTGCTCTGCAGAGAAGAGTTGGAATTCTCATTTGCGGTCTCAGGTTCGACCATTATGCATGTTGCAAGCATTCCCTAGAGTTCAAATTTTCACTTCGGCGTCGAAGGAGGCGCATAACAAAATAATAAACCGAAATGGGAACAGAAATATCTCCTTTTTATGAGTAATACGTCAATCATCGTTATAGTTTGATTTGCATTCTGTTACAAAATGAATTAAATTTCGAGTCACAGCATTCATTACCCTCGACAGTACCGTAATTTAGTTCTTCTCCTATTTGAAACATAATAAGAAAAACAAACAACCAGACTTCAAAGGGTCGCTTCCGCAGTACTAATGAGAGTTATTTGGGTTTCCTTAAATTTCCACCATTTAATTTGTATGCGTCTCAAAGTTGAAAAGACTACTTCCCTATACGGTTTAATAACGATGGTCATCATTGGATCGACGACAAAGATCATCATATTGCACAAGTTAATCGCCAGCGAGATCTCTGCCGACTGGAATCGTGAAAGACGATCAAATAAGTTTGTTTCTTGCGATAGTAAGGTCGCTACATTATCGGGAAGGTGTCCAATAATAAGCGCAATTGTCTGAGCAAGAGAAGCCAAGGCTACGTTCTTTTTTCTTGTATCGCTTTCATTTCTCCTATATTCCCGCTATCATTTTGAAATGCCTGCGAAAGCGAACATAGACAGAGAAATTGATGAACACTACAAACGGTAGGGGTGAAACGCGAATAATTTCTTGAAAATTAACTATTGCTTTTTGATCGGGCTTCAAGCTTGGTTTTTAGCACTGCAAAATTCCAAATCCGAGCTATCCACACTTCTACTGAACTTGTTGAAGTAATAGTCAATACCTGCCAACAGAAAACAAGACAAATCCATTGATATGCAGTAGAAAATCAGCGTTTTCTTCGAGAACAACTTTTTATACCAATTACGATGGGCATTATCGAATCCCAAGCGTCTATGTATAACCATAGGTATCATGCAAAAAATAGTTGCAGTTAAGATCCAATCTATCGCAAAGATAATATATGAGCAGGCAAAGCCATTATCCTGTGATGAGTAATAAGTTAGGGATAGACAAAAGGCAAGTGCCCCGTAGTGCATTGCGCCCATATAGTCTACTAACGCAAGATTAAACATGTAGTACTTGTAAGTTCTTTGCGCATCCTTTCTTGTAACCGATAATGCCATGACCAGTAAGTTTAGCATCATTCCCAGTGCTGAACATAGAAAACATATCGCGACCATTGGCACATTCAGGGATTCTCCATCTGAAGTAGAGTTAGTTTCCATGCTGAAGGAAGTAATAATGGAGGAGGTGACTCAGACAATTAAGCTCAGAATATAAAAATGAGTAATTCCAGCAGAATACAATCGAAAAAAGATTATAGGTCGGCCCCTATGTTTTTTACAATCGCATTCAAAATACAAAAGTAATGATAATATGGCTCGATCTCTGTCGTTTTCTAAATGTTAGTGATCGTTTCATAATGCTGTCGACTAGGAAGTTGACATTCATTTACATCTCTCGAGAGATAATTGCTATCTACTGAGAGAATAGATGGATTCCCGACGGCTTCTCATTGGATCCTTTAAGTCTTCAGGCGGCATAATTATTTGCATCTGGGAAGGACTGGGAGGGATTTGTGGCGAAAAATTTTCGCCACCTGGTGGGATCTGGGAACTATCCCCGGATGGCAAAAATTACCTCCAAATTCCCCCAGCCACCGAACCGTGGACATGTCTGACGCAGAGGAGTATATAAAAGTCACACTGGAGAGAACAAGTTAGTTCGTTTAAAACATGCAGTCTTAAAGTTAACATCTCAATCGTCTATCATAAGACTTATATGAAAGCGGACACCAGGCAGGGTGGGACTCGAACTCCCGACCTCTCACTTGGCGCGCAAGTGCACTACCACTAAGCTATCGCTCCTCTTACGCTCATGTCTAGTGTTTGCGGGATTATGATTATTATATACAAGCTTGCAGTGCAAGTAATGCAAAATGATGTCTCGAGTTTATTGTAGGCTTCATAAAGACATATGTCATCCACATGATACAGTAAGAAAATAGACAGCTATGTGCGCGGTCAAAAGAAAAAACGCGAAAATAAAACAACGGCGATAAAACGGGCAGCAGAGGGGAGACAGCAAACGACTTTTCCTCTTTCAACCTTCACACCGGGCCCGCAGTTCCATCACTGTGAATATTAAAACAGCATAGCAGTTCTCAGCGACGGTCGAAAAGTCGGTCAGACAAGCGCTGCCGCATTAATACGCGAAAGAAAATACCTCCTAGCAACGAGCGCTCTTTCGCATAGTTACCATAACAACGAGCGCTCTTCCGCGTGGTTACCACGGTTGAGAGGCTAATTTTAGCTAATTAGTACTGAATAACGGGGCGGAGGAATTCTCGTTCCTAGGAAGTTATTTTCCTTCGCGTATTTTACGGCAGCGCTTGACCAAACAGTTAACTAACATGAGACTGCCACAAGCAATCAAGCATTCGAAAGAGGCATTCTTGCAAACGCGGCTTAGCATTCAGGCAACTTTAATTGCGGCTATTCATAATTACGGTAGGCGAGAATGGGGAGAAACAGGTGGCAAAATAAAAATATGTCCTTTTTTACGATATGAAGCAGAAATTTAAAAAAAAAACGCCATTTGCTCAGGTATGAATAGCCTTTTCATTTTTTGAACTACGGTAAAAAAATGTCGCAAACTTCGAAATCAGAAATTGCCTAAATGTTCAGTCGACTAGCAACGAAACGGAAAAAAAATCAGGAAATGACGTTACAGTACCTTGGCAAGCGCGCAACAGTCAATGGGAACAATTCGTGTTAACAAAAAATAACGGAGCGAAAAAATTTTCGCATATACTCTCACGTTTTGCACAGAATAGTAGCACAAGCAGACAGATGCATAAGCACGCAAGCGACCAATCAGGTCCAAAATGGAAAGCGGGAGCATTTTTGCAGTAAAAGTGTCAGACTGTCTGAGATTACACATGGAAACCGAAATGGGCAACAAAGAATCTAACGAAAAAGAGTATGTATATATATATACCACTGGGTCATCAGAGGAACGAAACAAATTGTTACTGGCAGCGCTACTTGAATCGACCTCCAACAGTCATCTAAAAAAAGTACGAAACAAATCGCTAATTGAAGCTACAGTATGGTCACAAAGTCACAGAATATGGTCCGTCAAAACAGTCTAATGCTCTGAGTCAGCTGACCGTCAATTACAGTATCAGTTACAGTAATCCAAACAAGGGCTTCGGAGGAGCATACGGTATTTCATACACGTTGTCAAGTCACGACTGTTCTTTTTTTGTTATAATCATTCACTTATCACACGTGCCTGGAGGAAGCCCTGAGTAATAAGCCATTATGATTGCTGCTAAACACAAAATAAATAACTTAAGGAAACGGTTAATACGTACGGTCGTTCGATCTAAGCATTTTTGGCTCATTTAGTTTAAAAAACAAACACATTTTTGAGTTATGCTGCAGTAAAATAAGCAGATTACTGATGGTTTTCGTAGTTTCTTTACGTTAATCTGAATGTAAATTTGGCTAAAACCATGCTTAGTTCGAAGGTCGAAATAGCACATTTGTCTATGAGACTATTGCAAAATGAAGCAATAAGAGCGCCAACAGAGTAAAACGAGCAAAACTTGAATACACAATTGATTAGCATCAGTCGATAAATCGTCCTCTTCTTGGGCCGTTCATAAATTACGTGACGGAAGTTCGAAAATAATTCAAGCAAACTCGCTATTGAATATTATTAGCTATACTGCTTCAATTTCGTAGCAAGCCGCCTCGTAGATTTAAGAACAACCCTTTTGATAAAACAAATGTGTGACATTCATTAGGCGAACGAGTCGTATTAGTGTTGTTCATCATTAACAGCTTCAGTCTGCTTTCATTTTTATCAGATCAGACCCAGAGGGAGGATAATGTGGCAGTGGACATTTTTAGTGAGCGGGATATTCGTAAGAAATGGGGATTTAACATAGACAGGGAATTGCCGTGGCAGACATGGCAGATATGGGCACGAGTCGGCGGCTGGGGAGTGTATGATGTCATTATTTCTAAAAAAAGTCAGATTCTATCCAGTAAAAATTAACTTTTCTTCTGGGGATATTATTCACAGTAAAAATTGTCTCCCTGAGATATTAGAGTGTCTGAGGGATTTATATATATCCCCATGCTCCCGTGGTCATATCTGATCCCAGCAGATCGGACCACAGGGCGAGACGGACGAAACCCCCCAGACACCGTAATCTCAATATGAAGAAAAATATTCCACGTCATGATCATATCCCATCAGGCGCCGAAGGTGGTCCATCTTTGCCGCTCCCGCAAATTCACTCATGACCGAACGTTCGCCCAATAATGCGGTCACCAAATCAAGCCACAAAACAAAATGATGTGTAAATTTGTTTGACGACAAGACGACGCGACTATGGCGGAAGAAGAATTAGGGCAGCTGGGGCACTATTGGTGATATTTCGTCCTCTACTGGACGCAATTATAGGTAGTTGCCGTTCCACACTGAACGCAACTCATTGCAATATACAGTTCTTCTTTTTCTTCCCTCCGCGACCGCTGGTCCCACCTGAGTCAGCGGCATCTGTTGGTTGTCGCTCGGCTTTCTGGTAATCTCTGCAATGAGAAATTACGGTGATTAACTTTTACGTGAGCGATTACGAGCAATAAATAGAGTAAACGACTGTTTCTAGAGGTTTTAGGATATCTGTAATAGTTGTGAAAACACCCCGCTCCTCCTCAACTTGACCTTCGCGCATCCATTTTACTTGATTGAGTCTGCGCACTCCCGTGGTTAAAGGCCCTTGTGCGTTTAAGAGAAGATGGTTGGCACGGCGGCAAACAATAGACTCGTCAACCTTGCTCTAATTAGCCTCTGCGACTCTGCCTTGGTCAGT
>JAQGAX010001351.1:0-11418 GCA_034698105.1 Plectus exinocaudatus | reverse complement strand
TAAATGGGTGACTGGCAAATTCTGTCCGTTATAAACGATTACCGTAATACAAAATAGTGTCACTGTGCAAAATATAGACAGTGGGACCGGTGATCTCGACCACCATGAGTGATTTTACCACTACAAACGATTTCTACTGTATGTTATGAAAGACTTACCCTAAAGTCCTCCGGCGGCTTGGTGAGCAGCGACACGACGACGGTCGTCACGGCGACGATGAGAAAGAGCGCCAGCGCGAAGTACATGTACTGGACGCGGGCGACGAACCAGGGTCTATGGTCCGTCTCGCCGCACTTGGGGGCGCGGAAGATGAAATCCGCAATTAGACGAGTACCACCGAGTACGGCGCCGACCATTAGACCGCAGAAAGCGCCCTGAAAAAGGGCGGTTTAATGATGAGGAACAGCAGAAGGACATAAATCGTAACACTTCGGCTATACAATGTATTTATACGAAATTTTGTTAGAATTGGTTTAGTCTTTCGAATTTTAATAAATATTCGCAAATGAGGCGCACAATTTGATCACCCAGTACATTTTTGATAAGTGCTGCACTCTTCCGCCTAGAGGGAGGCGACTTCGCCCCCACCCCCCAGTTGATTCTCAACGACCCGTCCATTTACATCTGCTACAACACCCACAACATCGGCCAACAAGGCATCGGATTCGCTTCGGCGAATCACTAAGAAGCCGAGCGCTTCCATCTTCAGTTTGTTAATAGCGTATTTTAAAGAGGATGAAGTTGTTAATCAATACAACACTTACTTGTTCATTGGTCCGCCGCCAGAGAATGGCTAGCAAGTAGACGGCGGCGATAGGCGGGGCCAAGTCAGCGGCCACCGACTGGATGTAGATGTACAGTTGAGCGCCCTGCGTCCCGGATACGATCGGTACCCACAGCACGGCCACCGCCACCATCACCACCACGAAAATCCTGCAAGTAAATTAAGAAAGTGAATAATATCAATTGTGGATGAAATTTGTAACAAATGTTTTTAAGCATTATTAATTCACGTCCCCCAGCTGAACAAAAGTAGCGAGCTTGTTGGTGGGCAAGATTTCTCAGCGAAAAGTTTATGTTAAAGAAAACTAAATATATCGATAGAACCGCAATCAAAATCTGGATCTGACTGCAGAGGAGGCAGATTTTGAATTTAGTTTATGTCGAAAAATGCAAAAAAAAGAAAATAGGAGTCACGTACTAAAAATGGTGGGCTAGTTATTTTGACAACAAGGTAACGTTAAAATACGTTCCAATTAATAAAAAGTAGTACCTGCCAACAATCATAACTTCGACGTTCGCCGCGTGCGGTCGAATGCGCCGCCATATGTCGAGCGTGAAGAGCGTTGATGAGCTGTTGAAGATGGACGCCAGGTCGGACATCAATGCTGCCAGCATACCTGCCAGCATTACACCACGCAGACCTGCAACATGACAGGCGTGTCATCGATTCGACCAACCTCATCAATATCTCATACTCTCCAGAGAATAGATGACACGGACGGTGCGTTCGTCAGTTAGCGGGTAAAGTTACGTGGAAAGAGTTGCATTTTTACTCGCAAACAGAAGTAGCATTTGTCGTTAATCTATCAGAGTTTATCATGCTAACTGAATATAATGGAACTGTGAATCGCGGCTATCAGTAATGCGGTTCCAGGCTTCTGAAACGCGACTGAATCACATCTACCTGCTGGCGCATCTCATAAACCCTACCAAGTAAAGCAGCTCACTAGACATGGCTACGAAAGGGTATGGAGGTGAAATCACCCCAAGCACATAACTTTCACTAAAAAAGACGTCCTAAGATTTTTAGGGGCAATATCATCCCTCCTCGTACCTAGTTGAAAGCTATTGGTGGTCAAATCTGCCCAAGTCGACAAAAATGGCCGAAATTACCCCCGCCCCACAGCCGCCGATACGTGGCCATGTCTCCAACAAACGATCCAATTAATCACGAGCTAGTCGTGTAGCGCCGCCTTCAGCGACTCCAAAAGGTTACAATGAAAGTGGTGAGCTCACCATTTGGCATGAGATTGACGACGAGCATGGGGTAGGCGGTGTTTGAGCAGCCATCCGCGTTGCCGCATCGCTCCAGACAATCATCGACACAGCCGACCACTTCTGCAAACGATGACGGAGAAATAAAATTGCTCCCATTCAATGTCGTCATTGTTAGTAGCTCGACCACCGAGGGATACGTAGTGCTGATTAGCGGGTGAAATGTTATTCTGTTTTTTAATAGGGCAGATAAAATTAGAAAGAAGGAGCTGGTAATTTAGGGCAATTTCGTTTGAGAAGATGAAGTAAACTCAGCTAGTGTCAACTAGTGAAAAGAAGAGTTGTTATCAGTAAAGAAAATTAAACACGAGCCGATTCCAGTCGATAATTACGGAACTTACATAGGCTTCTTTTACAAGTTTATATTTTAATCGTGGAATTTAGCAATCCTGCAATTCTTACTATTCCACAAAATTATACTACCGTATGACATCATTTTTACACAAAATTATACTACCGTATGACACCATTTTTACACAGGACATTAATTTATTAAATAGAATAAAGCTTAAACGGATAGAGCCATTTCTTTGATCATTCGCACAATGAAACTCTCAAACACGTCACCGTTTTACTCACTACCATTCACCTAAGAATCTTTTTACGCTACATTGTTCCAAAATATACACGAAGGTCTGGCTCAAATAACTCTCCACCCCACAGTTACACATAAGGCCAACAACAAGTTTTTAATTCACACTATTTATGCCCATCCATCGATCAATCTCTCCCAAATGTCACCGTTCCACGAGTAGCGTTACCCCGGCGTCCCCGGCCAACGACAGGTTTGCGTCACAAATCCGGATTACACGACAATGAGTGAGCGAAATGAGTGAAGTTGGAGTAAAGCGATCCGACGTCTGGGCGTGCGGACCAGCCAACTCGAGGTGCAACATTATTTGACTAGGAGGTATGATTCACGAGCATTGATGTATCAAGGGTAGTACGAGGATGGGGGGGGGGTTGCAATCGAAATTTTGAGGGTGGAGTGTAAAAATTCGATCCATCTTTCGCAAAAGGGTGAAGCTCATAACGCCCAATAAGTAAATAAATTAAAATAATAAGTGTTACAGCAGCATCGTATTTAACAATGGACCGGTAACATAATCGTGTCCTAAAGTTAAGTAATACTTAGCGATACTAAGTGTTATGCTTCATAATGGACTTAAATATTACTTAACTTAAGAACAGCTTAGGACACGATTATGTTACCGGCCCAATATCAGTTATAACGATAAATCGCTTATAGCGATAGAATAATCCGATCTTGCGAGCTATGTTTTTAATGGCAGACATCTCGTTATCTTGTTATACCAGGACATTGTCAAAGACGACTTCTACTGTATCAGGAAACAGCTTCTTACCTGGATACAGTACTCGACTGATCATGCCCGGAAAGACCATGACGAATAATGGTAGAACTTTGAGCAAGCCGGCAAAGAGCGTAGCGCCCTGAGCGTGGGAGAGGTTCTTCGCGGCCAACGCCCGCTGCACCATCATCTGCAATACAGAAGATATTCAATTCATGAAATGGAAAGTGGTTTCATGCATTTGCTGAACCAACATGCTCTCCAACAGGGGGGCGGTGCTAAAATGGCGGAAATTCAATTTCTCACAAAATGTTTGAAAATTTGCCTAAATTCTCTCAAATTTCAGAAAAAATATGGATCCATAACTTTCGCCACTTGGTTACATGGGGGCTGTTCATATATTACGTAATGCGGACAGAGGGGGGTGTCTGAGATGGTGTGTTACGCGGGCGTCACTGTATGACGTCACTCCTATGCTTAACCATAGGGAGGGGGTGTCAAAAAGGACCGATAGCTGTGTTACGCACGTGTTACGGGAGGGGGGTGTCCGAAAGAGACCAAAAATCGCGTTACGTAATATATGAATGGCCCCATGGGTGTTCAAAGGTCAGTGAATTTATCTGTTAAAATATGATGAAGAAAATAAAGTTTTGACCGTACCTGATCGGCCGCCCAGTACCAAATGGACGCTGGACTCTGCCCAAACAAGAATCCCGGCCAGGGATAGTTCGGATCCGTCGGACCGCGTAGCATAGTGAACGCTTTCGGATTCGGCAGTGCGCAGGTCGAATTGCTCCACTCTTCATCGGCGCCCAACGCCATGTATTTCGTCACGAGGGCGCCATAGCCGCCCACTTCGACAAAGCCTGTAATGTAAAAGATGCTCATAAGAAAACCATTCCTGAAAAGAGTTTGATTCAAAAATGGTCAGGGGCGGCTGGTTATGAGTCAATTTTTCAAAAAGGGGTACTTCTATCCAATATTAGTTACATTTTTATTTGGGGGAATTGCCAATAGTAAAACTGTTCTCCTAAGAGATATCTGGACCTAGTACCCCTACGGCTAAATCTTGATTGACTGCAAAAAGCCTACTGTAAGTCCATTCTATCCTTCTTTTTTGGGTTACGGTACTTTGTTGGCGCGTATTAGATTCATTATGACATTGCAAAAGTAGACACACTCATACCTGGGCAAGGTCGAATACAATTGCATTTTATTACAAGTTCAAAATCAAGCTCCTTACTGAAAACGGCGAGTAGTATCGCACTTCCAACCATGACAAAGCACTGCAGCGTTTCCACGTACATAACGGCAGCCAGTCCTCCTGAAAGACCCAAAGAGTTATAAGCTATCACACACTTAGTGAAACTGTTCGCATGTGTGAGTATTAAACTAGAAACACGAGCATCCGATGTTTCGCAACACCCCCCCCCCCGCCCCACCTAACCCCATGGCGGACTCAGACAACAGCAAACAGGTTTGCACAATGGACGTTCACTCAACGCATTGGACGTTACAGGCTGACATTTGAGCACTTCAGACAAGCAAATTAGAACGAAAACGATTCCGACAGTGGGCAAGACTCGTGCTGAGGGCTATATTTCAGTGACGAAGACGAACACTTCTCAATCAATTCGCGATCAATTTTATCATCCATATCCAAACAGCCACTGTGGATGAATAGATTGATGTATTCATCATTCATAGTCGTCACTGGGAGACCCCCTGACACCTGGACATTTTGTATGGGGGAAAACTTAAACTAGAATTGGGCCATACCACCCAGAGTGTAAAACCGGAATTTATACTAAGCAGTTTGCAGTAGTTACACAAATCACCAAAACCCCCACTCCCCTCACCAAATGTCCTCCTTATGCCCGCAAAGGAAGAGTATGAAGTCCAATGCTTCACTTGCATTGTTCAATAACCAATTCGGAAGAGTACTTCAAGTCGCAATCACCGTCACATACATTGATTCAAAGCTGCCAACTAAGAGCGACCACGTCCAAGGCGTTTTTAACAACAAACACGCTGATCGTAATGTCGCAAGCAACGCGTGCTTGTTGGGGGCTTAGGCTAAGCAGCAAAGTGGGATGAGAAGTTGAAAACACTTCAGCAAGGAGGAGTGGGCTTTTAAGTATGGGAAGGCGGGCATGGTCACGTTGTCTGCCTTAGTGTCTTGTGCACAGAAGTATTGGTCCGCTGCTTTTCAGTGTCAGTGCCATTATTCAACAGGGGTGAGAACGGAGTGGTCTCCTCGTTGCAATAGCACAAAGTACGTTTGTTGGCAGACACAAGTGGTGCGCAGCTGGTAGCGGTGATGGGTGGGAGAACACGCGGCTTTTAGGTCCTGGCAAGTAGCCTACGTCATCAGTCACACTTTCAGTCAGCAGCTGGTGAGTGAAAATGGTTCAGCTGAGTCCTGACTTCAAAAAGTGAGCTCTGTTGGACAACAGTGAGAGACATAACAAGAGTTGCTTGCGCAGATGTCAATTGATCTTCACTCTTCATGGAAGCTTTGTGAAAATTGATTCAGTTGCCGTGCTGGTGGTAAGTAGAGGAAGGCAGAGCAATAGTGATTGAGCGCTTCTTGGCAAACGAAAAAGTGACACAAGCACCCCCTGGTCTTTTTGCCGAACCAATCGGTCTTCACTCTTCAAGTTGGCTTCATGAGAATTGATAGTGGCTGTTTCTCACTGACAGAAACAGACAAAGGCTCACATGGCCCATTTTGTTGGTCAATAGTGAGGGACGCGGTGACATGGGTACTAAGGTGACACACCGCCTTTCTGACAAACGTGTCTCCAGCAAAAAAAGTAGTCCAACGTCAAACAACAGCTGGTTAGCAGAAGTGAATGAGACAAACCGTTTCATTCCTGGCGGCATACAGACGCGATATTAGCAGAGAGATTGTAGGATTCACGTTGATGCCAACAAAAAAGTGGATTGTCATCATTCTTCCGAGTTGAATCGGTAGTCAGCGGATTAGCGGAGTGGTTATGCTGACGGTAGAGAAGTAAGCGTACGATAGAGCACAAA
The DNA here is from genome assembly GCA_034698105.1 of Plectus exinocaudatus. Taxonomy (NCBI): domain Eukaryota; kingdom Metazoa; phylum Nematoda; class Chromadorea; order Plectida; family Plectidae; genus Plectus; species Plectus exinocaudatus. Next base: position 5,011 of record JAQGAX010001351.1, on the reverse strand, counting down.
GCGAAGCAGCAGCAGGAGCCGGCGAAGACGCGGGCGCTGACTGGTTGCGTCGTTCGACAAATCGCATCTGTGCGAGAAAAACGCGCCAGAACGGATAGGCGGGCCAGTTCGACAACGAGCAGAAAACGAAAGGCTTCGAGTGGCGATTTGACGCCGAGTAATGCGTTACACCCACTCCTTTCAATAATATCTTCGTAAGTTTCAGTGGGCCTGAACAGAGGAGTTGTTTTCAGATTTATTTCAGATTTAGGCTATGGTTATGGAAAGAACGTTATGCGCTGACGGTGGGTGTACAACACACAAGCCAGATAACGGTCACTTGATAAACATTCTAATACCAATTGTAGCCATATTCGGCACTTTAGTTTCAGTAAAATTCAGTTGTATGCTGCTTTTAAAACAGATAATCATTTACGGATCATTACAGCAATTACCACATTTCTCGAGCAAATTCTACTTCCATTAGGGTACCTTCCTCGGACTTCTGTAACCGATTACTCTCGGCAAATCATCACCATCCCGCACAAAGACGACGACAATCCCCCGCCTACGGTACCAGTTGATTCGCGCGTAAAGCAAATCGGCGCATACGACCACTTGGAATGGTTAGCGCGCGTCGATTCGAACGAATCGGGCGGCGGGCGCCCGGGCCGCGTCCCGTCCAAACCGCCGCCGTCTCACTGCGCTGCAGTTCCTCTATCGCCGTCGGTCGCTCGCGTCGTTCCTGTCTCTTTCTCTCTCACCAGAACCTTCGTTCATCTCTCCGCACACAAGCCCCAGCATCTACCATGGCCAAGGGATCACCCAAAGTAAGCGCCAGAACCACTGGTGTTCTTATCTTGTTCACGCGAATCGCGGTGCTGCACCGTATTGTAAATTCAATCGTCCCGCGTCGGTGATGGGAGGGAGATAGGGGGGGGGGGGGGTTCGAGTTTCGACTTCCTTCCCCGTGCAACTATTAGTCTTATGCAACGGTTAACTGATACAAACACTATTTCACTAACTGTCGGGTAGTGTAATCGTTAACTTGTTTTCGGATTCGACATCAACATTTGAAACCGCCCATTAGTCAATCAATGTTGCGTTCATTGCGGGAACTGAGTAAGCAATTGCAGGCTCGTTCGGTTTTTGGCGTTTTTGTAATTTTGTAATTGCACTGCAACCCAATCCTCCCCCCATCCCTCCCTGGTCATGCAAGACTTCAGTCTCCCTTGTATCAGAATGAGACATCCTACAGTATATCCCGGGGTCACAAATTCGATCGGCTCCTCAGGTGAAACGGTTCTTGGTATTCAGCACATTAGAGGAATAGCTGGGGGTTTGATACTGACGGCCCCCATGCCCCAGGAACAGTCTTACTGTTCGTCCACAAACAGACACCGATTTCCAATACTTATGTAGTTCAGGGGTCGATTCCTGAATCGCCCGTCAAACATCGCAAAAACGCCCAAAACTTCGCATAAAATCCTCTATCTAAACATAAACACCTCTTTGCCGGTATTTCCCCTCAGTTCCGCGGTCGTTTTCAATCGCTCTCCGCGAAGTTAAATGCGTGGTGGATTACGGTATTACGGTTGGACGCGCGTCCGTTCGTTTCATCGCTCCGCGCGCGAGCGAAAAGAGAACCGAAGCGCTGGCTAGCGCCGACGGGACAATGGGCGTATGCAACGGCCGTTCGTTCCTTTCCCTTTCGCACTCCTTGCTGCTGTTTTTGGCATGCGTTTACTGTCGGGTCGTCGGCGCGGGCCATAGAGAGGAGACACCCCTCTTCCCCCGTATGTCATTTCTATTGGCGCGGTGCGCTGGTGTCGTCGGGGTTCTTCCCTATCTGCCGGCCGGCGGTGAGGCGGACGCGGACGCTGGGACGGCCGGCCTTGTTATTGGCAGAAGGCAGAGCAGAGCGACTGAGAGAGAGGCGGACGGCCGGGCTCGGGCCGCGCGTATGTACGGCGGTCGGGCGCTGCTTTCAATACGGGACAGCGCAGGCCGCTGAGCGCCGAGCGAAGGCCTGCCTCTGCCCCGTCCGCGCGTCGTTGCCTTGCCTTCGGCCGGCCGGCCGGCGCAATACAGCCACCGCCGCCGCGCGTAATACTGGGCAGAGCGGAGAGAACGACGCGCAGAGAGAGAGCGCAGCGTCCACAGCCCTGCCGGCCGCACGTAGGGCCCGCCTGAGTCGTTCGCTCAGTGCGCCCGCCGCTACCGACCGAGGGACCAGGCAGTGGAGAAAGAGAGAGACACATACACAGCGGCGGGCAGATACCGCCCCTCGGGCGCCCGTCCCGGTCGTCGGGGGGTCGTCCCCTTGCCGTCGCATAATGGCATGGATCGAGCTGGCCTGTGTATCTGGCCAAAGTTGGCTTGAACGGTGCGCGGACAGCCATCACGCGCGCCGCCCGGAGATGCACTGGGTACCGTAATCCGCAGCGCGGCCCGCAGATGCGCGCAGTGCATTTTCAACTGAGAGAAAATTGCAAGTCCCTCGACTAGCTTCGATGAATGTTCGAACTTTCCGATATCAAACGAAAGGTTTTGATGAGGCTCAAGCAATGACCATTGCTTTTTGCAATTCGATGGCCGGTTGGTGAGATAATGAGACGAGAGCAGTCAGTACTTAGAAATGGGAGCGTGCGGCATTTGTTATTGGGGGCACAGATAGAGTCTATATGCCCTCACTAACCTCCCCCATACCGCTGATCCTATAACCCAAGCCTACCCCATCCCTCCTTTCCAGACATGGTCTACTGCCAGGAAAGTAGGTCTAGGATGTCATTGTTTCCTTCACACATCCAGAGATGGATACAGGGGTGCATGCCCCCAATCAGCGCCCACATCCAACCAGCCTCCTCACCTCATCCTCGCTTTTGCTAGTGGCGACACTATAACTCCCAAACTGGCAGTTCATTCCTTCCCTGTTTTTCAGGTTAAGCGCGGTGGAAAGAAAACCAAGGACCCCAATGCGCCGAAGCGCGCCATGTCGGCGTTCTTTTTCTGGATGCAGGAGAACCGCGACAAGCTGAAGAAGCCAGGCATGGGCGTCGCTGACGTCGCCAAGGCCGCCGGCGCCGAATGGGGCAAGATGACCGACAAGGTCAAGTGGGAGAAGAAGGCCGAAGAAGACAAGAAGCGCTATGAGAAGGAGAGCGCCGCTTACAAAGAGGGCAGCAGGTAAGCAAGGGGTACTGTACTGGCGGGTTGGGGTACTATAGATCCAATCTAGCAGTTTATCCTAAGAAGTGGGCCTAACAAAGTCTGCTCACAGCAAATGCATGTACAATCACAATCGCGGACCACAATCTTACTTACTGTACCCTAATCTCTCACTAACTAACCATTTGTCCATTTCAGCGCCGGCAAAGTCGTTAAAAAGGTCGCCAAGAAGTAGATGAACGACATTGACGAGCAAATGAGACTGAGGCACAACCACATTCGTCCAGACACCTCCGATACTCTCTCGTAATACGGTATCGTGTTGTTGTATGTACTTATTCCTATGTAACCTCCCGTGTTCATTTTTCTCATTGGCGCGAATCACCCTGTTTGCTGTTATTTTTGGCTACCGTACTACTCATCTCCCATCTGTTATCTCGGCGAAAATCTTCACCCACCTAACTGGCTAGCTAATTATGCATTCTCCTAGGAGCTAAAAGTAATATTCATTCGGTTTGATACTTGTGGTGGTCCTGAAAAAACCGGCACGTAATCAAATGAACGCTAATGACAGTAGACCGCACTTCACTAATCAAATCAAATCGATAAATCTGAGCTATAAAACCATCCAAGTCCTGAATCAGTACGGAATATATAGTACCCTGATTCGTGTAGCTAATGAATGATTTGGTGAATGTGCGAGTCTACTTAGCGGACGGCAGGGAATGAGCTCCATAATATACAGTAGGTTTCGATGAGGTATCTTCGTAGTTTCTTTAAACTCATCACTGGCACTACAATCAATTGGAAACCGACGCGGCGCGTTCGTTCAGCACTATCCTATGTCATACTGTCAAGATTTCTTATAGGGGACAACACTTTCTAGTAGAATGTATGGTATAACAATGGTGTTTTCTTTATCTCAGCTGGATGTTTGAAAACTGTCCCCAATATGAAGTCTTGAACGTATACACTGACTACTATTACTAATCGTAAGACATACACCCCCAGCTGTCCATAAACATTTGTGTGTGTTGTTCTTTTTATTCTTTGAATAAAACGTGGACGAAAAAATCGCATTACGCGTTGCTTACCAGTGACAGTGCACAGAGCGGTCATAGCCAAGATGAGAGCGACACTGACGTAGATGTTCCAACCAAGAGCTCCTTGCACAAACAGTGCGCCACTGTACATGTTCACCTGAAAATAGTACTGATCGTTTATTACAATATCAGATCAGGTGAAATTAGCAATCAAGAATTCGTTTAAATCAATAGTGCACCACTGGTACCGTAGGGGAGAGAGCGCCTACTCCAACGTATAACTGGGTAAGGACGACCCCTGAGCAGATAGCTGGATAAACTACCGTAACCCAAAAGTGCGCCAATTCAAACAGAAATTTTGATGCAACGATGCGTTCTGAACATGCTATCTCTGCTGGGTCCATGACTGATGGACAGCAACGGCTGAACATTCACAAATTCATTTTATCTAGCGAATTGGGCAGACTTTAGGCAACCATGCCCAGTAGAAATCGGTCATAACGGTCAAGTGATGGGTCTCACCATCTATGTTTCTACAGTGATGCCATCGTTTATAACGGTCAGGACTGACCGGTCCCCCATATACCGCTATAAGCGATTTCTACCGTATGACCTAACGGAATTACTGTCACCAGTAACTGTTGCTTATAACGGTATCGGTTATTACGGTAAATCGCACACAGCGTCGGTTCGGTCCCACCCCACCGCCCATGATTTCCATAGCGCAGTAATCGCTCATAACCGCCAAGATGGGCCAGCCGCCATTTGCAGCAACCAGGGGCCAATCAATAACATCATTTTTATTCGAAATGCACAAGAAA
>JAQGAX010001350.1:0-11421 GCA_034698105.1 Plectus exinocaudatus | reverse complement strand
TAACAGTTTGTCTGATCACCAATTAATGCGATTTGGGGACTTTCCGAAAAAGCCCCCAAGGGGGGCCTATTCGGATGTGAATTGGATTCCGCCAAAGTGCCAAAACGAAATACGCCCCCATGGGGGCCTACTCGGAAAAACCCGGTACATCTTCATAATTGAAATGAATTGTTTCAAGTAGTTACAAAATTTGAATTTCTATTTCAATGACATTGACATAAAGCTAACAAATGCATTCGATTCAGCGTTCTTATACTCTCACAACTGCTCGAGAAACGTTTCTTGTTACATTTCTCAAAAGTCAGCGTGGAGCACTAGTTTAAATTAGAGAAGGAGAAAAACATAATATTCAATAGTACTGAACAATAGCTATCATTGATAATACATATAACATTAACAGTCAATTTCCTTCGAGCACCCACAGCCATTTAAGTATGTACTAGTATATCTAGTGTTGTAGGCAGCAGGGAGAGCGATAACTGCATTATCTGATTTAAGGATACTGTTCTTCACCCCCCGTCATCGTCTGAGCACATAGAATAAGCTGAGCGAAAAGCCGACAGACCAATACAATTTGTCTTGTTTAGCAGTCGAGATGGAGTCAAAAACGTGCTGCAGTAGGAAAGAAGAGACGAGAGGTTCTTGAGCGGTAACATAGCTCATGGACCAGTGACCTTCCAGCGCATTAGCAAAAATAACATCAATAGGCATTACTCCCACATCTTCTTAAGTATATCAAAGTGACGCACTTGTTCAGCAGTGAGACCATCGGCTCTGGGCGGCTCTGGCGTCACTTTGAACAACCCCATAGCTTTGCGCAAATTTGCGCGCAGTACTTTGTGCCGCCAAAATAAAACTATCGGCAGAAACACCGTATAGTAGGGCGCGGTGCTGATGATTTGTGTAAATATAGTGTAATTTTCGGGGCGAACGTTGGGATCAAATTTCAGGTAAATTGCTACGCCAATGAGAGAGGGGATGAAGCAGAAAAAATGACTCAATACCATTGGCAACATCAACGAAATTGATCGGACATTTTCGTCAATTTGATAACGTTCTGTAAGGGGCGCACTTGTTTGAAACTTTCTGAAGCGCTTGTTGACATGAAGGAGGACGTAAAATACTAAAATTGCAATCAGCTCGGCTGCTGCCAAAACAAGCAAAAGATTTGAGTTTCGAGAGCTCGAATTGACGGATGAAATCGTCAAATTTGATTTGCTTGCTGTCCAATCAAAATCCATTATAGCTATCCAGAACCACAGAAGCGTCAAGGACCACTAAATATTAAATTTTATTGACTTGAAAAATAGCTTGAGTTAGCAAATTGGGCAGAACCAAAATTTTTTCTGGACTTTACGAGTGTGATAATTTTGGATGCAGATATGTAGTCAACGTTGGCGAATTAGACGGGCCATTTTTGCCTCAGACGGGGCTTAGAGATTGAAGTGTACTCTCTCTCAAACGTCAAGATCACGTTGGGAAAAGGCGCTACCCCCTCATCACGCTATTATTGCGAATAGATTACGACAGTTTAATAATTTTTCATATTTTTTAGTATTTCTGTTGATTTTACCTGAATCAGGGTCAACAGTATTCCCAAAGTTCCTCTCATCTTTTCATAAGTACGATAGTTTGCTGTAGCAAAAATTCGCTCAACAGCCATCGACGTCAGCGACCAAACTTGTCCGAACATGCTGAAGACGGTGGAACCTTGGAAAAGGACCACCTCAACTCCGGTGAATAAGTAGCAACACGGATCACTCTCGTCTGGTAAATAACGAACCAGATAGAAAACACGAACGCTGATGTTGGCAATACTCTCTATGATCGTCCAAATGTTATGATTTGTCCAGAGAATTTCGGCGTTTCTGTGAAACGCCAGTCGATTTCCGAGAACACGAAATAATGCTACGCATAATATAAGACCAGCAAGTGCCATCACTAGGCGGAAAATCAGCAAATAGCGGAGGAATTCATTATGCGCCAGATATTGCGCAGATGCGCAAATATCGTTCGAACCGTTTGGCATAATGAATATTGAGTTACTATCTTGCTTCGTTTTCGATATTTTTGGTATGCTCGATTAAAAATCTTTGATTAATAATCTAAAATTTCGCGTCGTTTTGTTTAGAACAAAATAGTTGTAGTACCTAACGTATTGAATTTTCAAGTTTTTTCAGATATCTCGAACTTACAGCAAACCATAGGTAACTACGAGGAGAGATATATGACAAATACTCTCGCGTATCCGATCGAAAATTGGGGCTCGGGATGTATCAAAGTTATCGCGATCATTTTTTGCAAATTTCGATTTGATAAAATCAGACTCGTACCTTTTGGAGTACTTTATCCAGCCTGCAGACCTGTAACTACCTCTGCAGCAGATTTATCTAAATGGTTGATCACTTTTATCCCCTCTCAGTCTCAGTTCATGGTGATTGATCAACTTGCTTGACCATCTTTGCACATCGTATAAGAATGTCCATTTTGCTTTCAGAAAAGGAAGTTAGATAGAACAGCGCATTGGGATATGATTAAGCACGCAAACATCGTACGTGTCACGCCAACGCGCTGTCCAAATTTGACAATGGAGGTTGCCGTTGTCATTGAGATAATAACACACAAAGTCTCATAATGACCTCCCTGAAGATAACTTTTGCAAAGTTCACTAATTGCGCACCTTAATGATCCTTACCAAGGGCGGTTTCTGACTTTATCATGTCACTTTGTCCAAAGCTTTTTGAGTATACTCAGTCCAAATTTGTTTTTATTCGGGGAAGTTAAAAATTTCTCCATTCAGGAGCTCAGTTACTTTACAGTCAGACTTCTTTCTGTTTACATCAAAAATGAGTTTGATTTTTCTTGAATCGGTACTGCACGAATTTGTGCCTAGCAGCAATTGAATATCGAAAAATTGTCCTGATCGCACAAGACACCGAAGGAAGTGGATCGCCATCACGGATCACCCGCAATTTTACGATTTCTTTCTTGCTTTGTGAAGGTACTGTTGTATACTGGATCATGCAATTACATACATGTATAAATGTAACAGGTGTCGAAAGTTGGGGGTTGAGGAAAAAATGCATAATCATGTACAAAAGTTAGAAAAATCAGGCAAAAATTGATGGAAATTCAAATTTTAGGTAAACTCCCTCCAAAGACATGTATGCAACTACAGGGTGTTTCAAAAAACGGTACCTTTTTCTTTTCCATATTTCTCAACAATTACTCAATCAAATTGCATGAAATTTGAAACATAGGTACTTTAATATACCCTAAATGTTACTTTAAAAAATCTTTTCGATCGGTTGCACCTACTAGTTTTATGGGGGTAATAAACAAAACCTTCGAAAATATAACCATTTGGTTTATTTTTGCCAATCAGCGTTTGGCGCATTTTTCAAATTATCAACGGAAGCAAAGCATTCAGCATCATCATAAACTTCATGCTATAGAATTATCCAGGAACCAAAGTCCATGGGATTTAAGTCAGGATCTTTACAGGCAGGCTAAACGCTGCTTTGCAGCCAGTTAATATGGACATTGCAAAAAATGCATTTTGGGCAAGATTGCGTCCAAGTACGGCTCTAACCCGTTGTGAATGCATATAGTGGCCATATCAAAACTTTGCTTTTTACGTGCCGAATATCGAATTTATTATGCCATTCGATAAATTTGTAATGTTTTTCGGCGGTTTTATTTGCAAAAAAATAAGCCAAATGGTTATATTTTCGTAGGTTTTGTTTAGTACCCCCACAAAACCAGTAGGTGCAACCGATCGCAAAGAGTTTTGGGAATAACATTTAGGGTACATTAAAGCACCTAAGTTTCAAATTTCATGCAATTTGATGAAGCCATTGTTGAGAAATATGGAAAAGAAAAAGGTACAGTTTTTTTGAAACACCTTGTACGTACAATGTCACATGCTGCAGTGGGCGGTGAGGTTTATGGGTGAGGTGCAAAAACGTTTCCGCCACTATGCGGCGGAAAAAGTTTAAAGTTTCGCTTGGATAGAATTGGTTGTTTCCTTTATGGGGGCGGTTTGGATGGGTGATGCTCATCACTGATATCTATTTAGGTGCGTTGCTACGTGGACCCGTCGCATGCATTTCTTCGCGCATAGTCACCAGGCTCATTTAATCATTTTGAGCAACACTTTAATGCTGTTGAAGGGCATGTGGATTTAGAGAATACGCAACGTTACTTAGTAATATTTCTACGCATGCTCAATTTGATAGAAGTTTTCTTCTGAGTACTAGACAACCGCAATTTTTTTCATGCTGATATCCCAAGCACTCCATATTTGATTCCTCCTGCCTCTTTTTGGTACATTGCCCTGCTTTGTTTACTGTACTAAGGCTTAGCTTTGATCAAAGGTTCCTTCCTGTCTCCCCTTTAGTTGTCTATGGGCGAATATACAGTATATAACATGGAGAACGGATCATCTGGAGTATAGTATGCTTTTCGTACCGAATCGTGAATCGACGATATTCAGTGCGGCCTACACTTCGACATATACTTTGTGCTTAAATCTCATTTAAGGGATTGAAATTTAAGGAGTCGCCATCCCTTATTTGCGCTACCACTGAAAAGTCTACTTTAGAAATGTCCATCTTTATATGGAAAACGTAACATTAGATCGCAACCGCTCCGATCTTACTGTGTCTTTTTACCTCAAACTCTTTGCATTCTATTACTTACGCTCTTTGCCTTTGTTCACTAAGCGCACATTTTGTTGTGTGAGCTATGCGGCTACACCCATCGTCCGTGGGCAGTGCAGCAGATAATGCCATCTATCTTATCATTGATATTAATGCTCCGTTCAATGTTCATACCAATCATAAATCACCTTTGCCGTTTGCATCAGACGACTCGAGTGGCATAAAATTTATCGACTTGCATTGTTGCAGTAACTGTTTAGTCCATTGCAGTCGACTATACAACATAAATTTGCTGCCAAAATGAGCCACGGTACGCATTTCTGATCATATTTTGCAACTGCTCCTTTCAAATTTTTCAAACGTCTCTTGCGATTCCTCCTCTAAACTAGGCAATTGCAATCTTTATTTTTCTCGATTTTTGGTTTCAACAAGAATAAACAGGGGATGTCTTGATTAACCTATTGATAGAGTGGCGTAAAAATAAGGACGAACGGATCAAACGAGAACAAAAAGTGAACCAAAAAGAGGGTACAGTTTGCTTTTTTGGCATAGAGAGCGTCTCTAGGCTTGTGTACTCCTCCCATGGCTCTTGCCAAATTTGCATAATTGCGTGAACGAAGAGGTAAAGCGGACTAAGCAGGGTGAGACTTGAACCCACGACGTTTCGTTTAATGCGCGAGTGCTAAACCATTGAGCTACTCGTCTGATTATGCTCTGCTCGGCTTTGCTAACCCCGACAGTCAGACTGTATCATACTTCATGCACTCATCTAAAAACGATTCTTGCAGATCATCATCATCCTCACACCGACGGTCGGTCCTACAAGATCGTTGCAGGTCACAGCGGCAAAGTACTGGACGTTGAAGGCGGATCCTACGAAAACGGCGCCCATGTCATCCAATATGATTACAACGGTGGAGATAATCAGCACTGGCGATTCGAACAGGTACAGTGTTAACCATGACCTCAGCTTGATCTTAAGTACGCCGCCTCTGCAAAGAAATAGAATTACACCTAATATGATCTTGTTGAAGGACGATGCGCCACTGTAACCGTTTACATATGTTTTTAACAATTGATACTGGTTGCAGGCTTCGCACGACACATACCTAATCATTTCGGTCAAGAGTGGAAAAGCGCTCGACGTACCCCAAGTAAGCCATGAAAGCGGCATCCAGCTGACGCAATGGGATATCAATCATGGGTAAGCTATTTTTCACACGATTGCTACCGGTTGTCCCTAGTAAAAATTTTCACCTTCAGCCGTGATATGGACTGTACCCAAAAATTCCGTTGTCTATTTTCAGTCCCAACCAACAGTTCCACCTGGAGCCAGTCGGCGACGGATACGTTCGAATTCGCGCGGTACACAGCGGCAAAGTGGTTGACGTGCAGGGGGCATCGTACGAGAACTGCCAGCCGATCATCCAGTGGGACAATGCTGACCAGAACAACCAGCACTGGCGCATTGAGCACGCTTGATAGGCGCTGTCTTAGGCTTAGGCCTGAGCTTGGGTTTATGCTTAGGCGTTTAGCAACCATCTGCAAATGCCTGGGCAGTATTTGGTGTGGCATGAGGGAATAACAGTCTAATTTTGATAGCAAATTCTTTATATTTTTTATTGGTGTTTTATAATTGTTTAGTATGATTTATTTATTATTAGCATTTGAAGCTTAGCCTATGCCTCGATGTATTCAGTACCCATAGTAGGACATTATTGCTTGATCATGTATTAGCGACGAAATGTTTTGCTGAAGTGATTTATGGAGAGCGCGATATCGCATTTGTAGTTTTTTGCAAGTGACTTGGATATTTCTAAGAAATTGTTGTCTCTTTAAGAATAAAAGAAGTTCGAAATTAATTGACTGAGCGAATGCGACGTGACACGTTTGTTAGAATAACTAAACTTGCGACGCCAAGGTCGACTAAAAGTTGTGGCTGGACTAAACTTTAAATACTATGCCTTTGAGCAATACACAGCTGTGACGCTTTTACAGGTTGCCGCTCTTCTGACCATTCTGGAAATATGGACGGTGCTGAACATAAGTCCCGATTTCACGAGCACTTTTTCTGTCGCCGATGCGCAATATCATGATGAGTCTCAATTCGGCCGTGAATGTGATCGTCTATGCTCGTTCGAACTCCAACCTCCGTCCATTCGTGGTTCACTTGGTGACGTGCGGAAAAATGTGTGATATCGCTGAACGGACTTTGGTTACCGCCGCTCGTTCTGTGCGAAACTCTATGCCGCACGTTGCATAACACCTTGTATTTAAAATTATCAAGCCTGTAAACGACTGCGCGTCATTACTCAGCTGAGTTTGCCCTCGTAGATAGATTATTAGCTGTTATGATACAGTAATTAATTTGATATCCGCTTAAAGATTTTATTTTATGATATAAAAGTAAATCTCAGAGCTCCGTAATAAATTGATCGCTTGGCATTTCTATATTTCTTCTAACCATAACTGCCCGATGTGAGTTTTTTAATTTGTTAACGAAGTGTTGCGAATATTTTCGATCAACAGTACACGCGTCTTGAATTCTCATAATGGTGTCAGGACGAGTTGCTAAATCAAACGCACGACGCAATGATGTAGTGCATAGCTCAGGGGCGAAGCCAGGGAGTGCCGGGGGCGCAGCCCCCCCCCCGGTTTTCTGCTATCTCGCTCAATTTTTAGACGTTCAATAGGGCCAGCCCCCCGGTTCGTCGAGTCAACCCTCTCCGGACGTCAGTGTACCCATTCTAGCTTCGCGCCTGACATAGCTATATTATCAACGAAAAGTTCAAATAAGATTTGAGAAAGTATTACATTGCTCGTTCTTGATTACATCCGCATGACTAATCAAGTCAATCCTAGAAAGGGAGCAAACAAAAACAAAGTTACAATCATCTTAGCATCCTCACAGTGCTGATGTGTGTAGCTTGCGGATAAGCGCCGCAACCACAAGCAGAAGACACCAACACAAGAGGCTCAGGCTCACGCTTTTAAAAGCTAATACTATTATAACCTTTCCATTATGTTTTGCACTCTCACTCCACCCACGAGCATAAATCTCAGAACATATGCTTTATTGTTGTCACAGGTTTGTTTTGCCACAAATTTCGAACGCAGACAGATAGATGATAGAAGCATAATTTTAAACTTAAACGAACACAGGTTTCATTGTCACAACATTCAGCACAAATGCGTCATTGTAATTACAGGTTCAGAAGCACAGACAGATACAGGCACCATTTGCTATTAAAAAAAATAGCGTATCACTTTCAGTTACAAGTTAGAAATATACATTGTACTACACAAATTAAAATAGAAACACACAATTTAACAAACCCTTCTGTCAGAGATTCCGCAAAATCTGAAGGAGCTAAAGTATTCAAAAATGAACAATGGATCACTATATCAAGAATTTATGATAAAATAGGAGTTGTAATTCCAGCGGCAGTCTGTTGGTGAGCTGGCACAATAATGACCACGTCGCTTTGCGATGTGCTTGTGAAATTTTCTTTTGTCCTGTGGAGTAGGTAGAGAACACGTTCACGTGTTGGACGCAACAACAACATGGTGAGCCACGGGTTGGCAGCGCTCGAGAGAAAGTAGGGCGTGTTGATAGCCCGCTTCAACTACATAGGCGTCTCCTTAACAAATTTATAGCAGTGATGTGCACCGGTTCAAACTTGCGGAAATGACCTTAACTGGTCGGTGAGCTTAAAAATTTATTTTCAGTTAGACTACTTCATTGAAATATTCATGTAACAGATGCACCAGATCGCTGACCAAATTACTCGCTGGACCGACCAAATTTGGATTATACCAAACTCGGTGCACCGGATCATACCGAGACATTTTTCTGTGGACCGCGTTTTGAATCGGACCGATTACACGAGAAGAGATTGAGCCGAACAGCATCATGGACTGACAACTTTGGGGTCACTGACCCCAAAGCTGTCAGTCCATGATGCATCAATAAAGCGCATACTCTAAAGACTGGATTATGGTTCCGCCGAGCCGCACGCCGCAGCCACGCTGTAGGGGCACGACCGGGCATGAAATCTTACTTCTCGCTCCTCGCAGAAGCACTTAGAGCAAGGTGACCCCCAATCCGCGCGAGTACGCGTGATAGGCGACAGACGCACACATACATGTAATTGGTGTCGAAAGTTGGGGAGGGGTTCAGTAAAAAATAGGCGCAAGCAGGCAAAGAATTAACGGAAACTCAAAAATTTGACAAATGTTGCCTGATTATGCAAATTTTTGAATTTTCGGTCGATTTTCGGGAGAGTTCAGTTTTTCTCGGATTGGAGGGGGTTCAGGCATTTTAACCCCTCAACTTTCATGTATAGACGTACATTGTGTTCCACTCTTAAAAGTTTAATCATCTCGTGAACCTTCTCGGGGGTGGAGAGGTTACGATACGTTTACGTGTCGGTAGCAGTAAAAGTTTTGATTGAAAAGAGTTAATATGGCCCTAAAAAACTGCAAACTATAACCGCACAGAGACAGATAGATAGTCTTCTGCATCCTGCACGTACATTCGATAGGCATATATTCAGTTTACGAATGAGCAGAATTGGAAGACCGGTGTGCTATTTCTTCTACTAAACCTTCAAATACGTTATATTTTGTGTTCCGCGCTAGAGAAAGGTTTAGCGCTGGAACCACACCAAATACATCATCCTAACTGCTTTTCATTGCTTATTTGCATCCGCAAACAGCGTTTCATTGTAAACGTTAGCACGATGCAAACTTGTTTGACATTTGTGTTCAAAGCGTACATAGAATGCGCAATTTTATGAGTTCTGATTCACTTTTGAGATGACACTGTGGCAACAGAAAGGGTCACTTTTTCACTTTAGACCGAGCGACGGTTACAAACGTGACTGAGCCTTTGCCTGGCAGATAGGACATTGATTCCAACCTTCAAACCCATTGGTTAAAATTAAACAATCAAAATTATTACATTTTAACAGAAAAGTTCATTTTTTCGAACAAGCTTTGAATTTTGTGTCATTTTCCGCTAACTGCAATACTAATCCATCTCTTGTTGAAGTAAAGAGCGATTTCGACATGCAGTTGTTAGTCCCTACAGAAGGCCTTATTTCTTTCACCTTCAAAATAAAAGTAGTCGCTTTCAAATTCGTGTCCCTTTCATTGTTGGACCTCCTCCCATAATTATTAACCATAATTACAGTGGTGACGAGGATTAAAGTTGAAACTGATTTTAATCAAATTATTCAGTCTGTGAGGATTGATTAATTTTTCGAGATGGGAAAACCAAACGTATTCAAGATCATTTTTGACGATATGAATCGCGTATACCAACCAGGACAATGTGTATCAGGGCTCGTCGAGCTGCACATGACCAAAGAACTGAAGACCGAAGCAATTACCTTGACGGTCTTCGGCGGTGCGGATGTATTGTGGGTCGAACAAAACGTCATATCGTATGTTTTTGATTGCACGAAGCGCTGACTGTATTGCACAGCTTTGATCTGTATACAGTTACCCCTTGCTGTTACTTTAGAACCATGCAACCAAATTCTCTGGTAATCCAGGTAAGGTAGTCCCCACTTTTGGGTGTTTTCGTTATTGTGTGAGTGGGTAGGTATGTCGTACCCGTATTTATTCAAAAATTCCGCACCAAATGTGAAACGATAACTTAAGTTTCGTATAGCGAAATGGTAGAACAATTTATTTTTGCTGAAGTATTTTGTTATGCATGACGTGCTATTGCTGGGCTCGATTGAAGAAAGAGAGGGCGTACTGTAATTTTGGATACCTTTGGGCGGGCAGATCAACGCATCGACAATCTGAAAATATATGTTTCGTATCCCGCGGGCAAAATCATATTTATCGTAATAGTACGACTGATCGCACTAATAGAACGAATTGAGGATTATAATATAAGAAATAACTAGGGTATATTGATACTTTATAGATCATACGACGGGAATGTAACGACCGTTCAAACGTATCCAGTGGCTTACAGAAATAGCGAAGTGTACATCTCAGAAACAGTAACGCTTTGGCACGGCGATGGCGTAGAGGTGCTCCCTGCTGAACAATACACATTTCCATTCTCCGTTGTCCTGCCAGATGCGTGCATGCCAAGTTTTCAAGGCGAGTTAAGCAATGGCATTAAAAAGCTAGCAAGTCATGTTTTATGATACTCGCTTCACATTTGGGTACTTGGGATAAATGCCCCATGGATTAATTGGCCTACATAATAAGATACCCGTAGCACACATGAAAGGTGTCAGAAATTATACGTTCATGATTCCTAAAATTTGATGAGTTGAGATTTTTTCTGCAAATTTCAAATGACAGTAAAATTTAAGTGTCCTTTAGTTGTTTGCCTGCTTTTTCAAATTTTCTTTTGATTACCATTGTCTTTTCTCAGGTTGAAGATTCCCCCGAAGTCCTCCAGGTACTTATATTACTAAAATTCCAAGTCTAGCGCAGTCTAACTCACGATCGTTCTGTCCTTTCATTTCAGGTGGCATGGGATGCATTCATTATTACTGCAAAGCAAGAATCCAGCGTTCAGGACGTTACGACCACAAAGTGAAGGAAATGTTCACAGTGCTGCCCATACATAACCTCAACTCGAATCCATCTGCAGGTGCTGGAATGAGCGTCGAGGAATCGCAGCCTGTTAGCCTTTGGTGCTGCGCTGACGGCACAGTTTCCTACCAAGTTACTTTTGCTTTCATTTCTTATATATATACACTCATTATAAGCAGACAAAAAGGTGGTG
>JAQGAX010001349.1:0-11422 GCA_034698105.1 Plectus exinocaudatus | reverse complement strand
AATCCGATGACCAAAGATACACCCCGGGCGGGGGGGGGTACGTACCCCCCCCCCCCCCCACGCCCAGGTCTGACGGTTAGCATGTGCCAAAATGTTTCCCTGTGGTTCTAAAGAAGGGCAGCTGTCAGGATTCTTTTCCGTTCTCTAGCTCTATGAACCGTCAATCTATTGATTATTTCGTGAACATGAAACAAGAAGAGTGCCTCAGTTCTCACCTTGTTCACGTACGGATGCAGAGTTGTTTGAAAGATAGTATACCATCCAGATATGAAGTGAACGATCAGTTGCAGAATATCTCTGATTCCCATGTGGACAATTATGCGGTAAGAGGTCAATTTCATGAGGTCTTTGTCGGCTGTGATAGCCTAAAATCGAAAAAATCGTTTGAGGTATTGCTTTATAGGTTTACGATGTTTCATAAATATGCAAATGTAGCATGTATATGGGGACTTTGGAGGACTCTACCCCCAATTCGAGAAAAACCCCCTCCATTCAGAAAAACCTGGATCCTCTGGAAATAGGTCAAAAATTTAAAAAATTTGACAAAAAACCAGACAAAAATTAAATTCCGCTAAGTGTTTGGCTGATTATGTAAATTTTTTTAGAACGTCTTCCCCAACTTTCGACACCTGCTATATGTATGCGCCTTTTGCTTGTACTTACTTTCAGGAACACAACGTAAGGTATGAAGCAAACAATGGCTGAAAGCGAATAGGACACGCCAACCACAGCGTCCTCCCAATGATAATTGTGAGTATCATTCTGAATCAAATCCTCCACCGTCATAATAGTTTTCTTTTTTCAGTAGTATGAAGTTGGCGGAAATGCACCGACCTATGTAGATCGAATGACAAATGCAGCGCGCAGTTCCTTCGTTTACGTCTCTGTTCCTCCAAGCGAGTAATTTCAACAATTCTAATGTGGGCGATCGTGAGATATATGCGGATATTGTGAGAAAAATCGTTCCCAATCTAATCTAGGTTAACTGGGGCGAAGCTTAATTAGTCATATTATAGTTTTGCAAATGTAACGCTCCAGTAACAAAGATTGAATTTCAATTCAAGCTTGACCAAATAGCAGGGTTGTATTGTTCTTGCAATACAGAAGAAAAAATGGATATTGAGGTTGAGGAACCTAAAATAAGGAATCTATACATGGCCACGGATGGGACCTATGACGTCACATGCCAGGGAGGGACATATGACGTCACTTATCAAAAAAGTGCAATGCTGTTCAGTATGTTACGGCATTTCATATTCTCTTTAGGCTGGTCTACAGAGATGGGCACTTCACGGGATGTGGGGGTAGGCGCGAAAATATTTTGTAACCGCCGAAAATTTTTGGCGAAGATTGCAGGACCTCTGGGGGAGGTTGCGCAACCCGCTACCGAGGGACTACTATGTTTGCGCGGGCCACTATTCCTGAATATATAGTATAAAAGTTAGGTTTATCCGTAAGACAATTTGACCAATTTTTGCTTTCGTACTGCTCTTCATACATACTTCATACATACGTGGGACCTTACGCTGATTCGTTGGATTCAGGACGATCAGTGAACCTTCAAATAGTCGGGTCGTGGCCTGACCCGGCTTCACAAACAGGACAGCAACCCGACGATCGGATCGGGTTTCCGGTAGCCCAATGGCTGGGCATCGGGTTCGAATGGGCAAATCAAAATCGCGTCGGGTTAGAATCGGCCGCCACTATCGGTCCGAATCCATATTGGCCTGCACAGAATGCAAGTGACTCTGGCGTGTAGCCAGAAATCGAAGGTTGGGGGGAAATCCAAAAGACGGGGGAACTCCCCCCGTTCCCCCTCTGGCTACGCGCCTGAAGCGACTGTATCCACTGGTGTGAAAATCGGACGAATCAGGAAAAAGCAGGTGAATAATGAAATGCTTCATGAACTATCTTTCGAAACTCATGTACGAATTCAATTATGGTTTCATCATAAATCAATAGCCTTAGGACATTATTGGTCATTACGGAGAGTCATCAGTATCAGTCATCAGCATAAACCGCCTGTTTTGGTATGCCCCTTAGCCGAAGTAGGGCATCACTTCGGCGCCCTTCTTCTCGGATTTATACTCGAGGCGATAGTCACATTGGTCTCACAAAAGCTCGGGCCTGCGCCTGTGATCGGCCTCGCCCCCAACCCCGTGAACCTGTTTTGTGTTTTCTTGTATACAAAATTTTCACTTATACTGCTCTTCTTTTTCGAAGCTGTGTGCATATACTGGGTAATATATCCGCAATCTAGACATGATACTTTACGCTTTGTCAAGTACTGCAATTCGGCTATCGTATTCTGCAATCTAAATGGAAGATGCCTGTTTTGCAATATAACATTGTGATACCATTATTCACTTTCCTGACCAAGTATGGGCCACGTAAAAGAACGCCAAGTTTGAAGATCAACTTAACTATTACTCTATGCTACGAGTGTGCATTTTCTCACGATTTACAGGATCTTGCATTGTAATTCGTCGTTTGCATTCATTTTCGTCATTTTTGCATTCGTCAACATTTCCAACGAAGCTTTTTCAAACAACGGCCAAATAACGAATATTCGTCTAGTTTGCAAAAGATTGACTGCAAACAAAATCTCATACAGTCTTCTTTTAAACGCAGAAAACCGCATCCGAATCAAATACGTATGAGCTAGTTTTATTAACCTTTCAATAAGCTTCCTTGGAAATGTTGACGAAAATAAATGCAAAAATGACGAATTACGATGCAAGACCCTGTATACTGTAAATAGACGCAGTAAACGTAAAGTAAAGGAAATACTGTAAACGCCGTCTCTGGCACTGCGGTATTGCGACGCATTACGAAAATGATGTATTTTACAACAGTTGCTGTGATAGTAATGCCTTGGCTATAAAGGATTAAAGAAAGAAAAGGGACGAGATTAGTCAATAGTAGTAGTCAGTCTTGTATTTGGCCAGACTTTCGTTGACTGTTCCTTTAAGCGCTTCACTTTCAAAGAAACCACTCTCAAAGAAACCGCTAGAGACGATTTCGATGTAAGGACTTGAACCTTGTCTTGAACTGTTCTGCAACATTCATAAATTATTAGCGAAGTAGGGCAAATTCGCGCCTGGGCTTACGGTCCCGATCCGTAACCAAGGGGACTGGGAGCTTTGGTCCCCTTGACCAGGCTTACACCTCTTCCGGGAAAAAAATCGTGTCATTTTTTGAATTCACGCTTAAATTACAAGGGTACGGGGGAGTATGTACTCGCACCGGGGTATACTACTTACGTACCTCTTCCTTATTGCGTTCTACACTCCAGAAATCGGAAATCGTAAGCTGAGTATAGAAAGTGCTCAATACTGTATACCTCCCCCCCCAGACGAATTTGGATGCCCTGGTTAGGAAGGTACCGTGCCGCTCCCGTCGAACTGGCGTTCAATTTTTGACGACGCGCGCTGTGAAACACAAATCAAGCGATACTTGTTTAAAATGAGGTAAATGACTGGATTAATGCCGCTGTTGTAGATCCACATGAAGTTGAGACCCATATAGGCCCATTTGGAGTCCGGAAGAAACAGTGAATAATTATGCCACGTAACGTTCAGAATGGTGCAATATATTGTGATTACACCGGCCTGGATTAGAATTCGCTTCTCCTGCGCATAATTGCTGATTTCTTGAAATCTCTTTCTCTGAAACAAACTGCAGATAGTACAAATCTCAATTATTTTCCGTGTGAGCTCTCAAAAATTGCAATGCTTCTCAGCAAGTTTCTTTTTGTCATTCTGCCGAAATTAATCAAATAACAGAGGCGTATTTCTCAAAACTTTTGTAATTATTATTGCGGGAAATGCGGTATTCGATCAGTTATGATTGTGCGCGTAACGAATTTTTTCGAACGTCACAACTGACCAATCACCGCACTTTCCCCAGTTTTAATTACAACCAGTTTTGTGAAATGAGTCATCTACGCCAAAATTAAAGCTGTATGATTCAACTATAGTGCAACTAATGTATTAAATCCAATGCAACCTCCTTATTACCCTGATAATGAGAAAGATGACGACGATAACATAAATGATGCCTGAGACGATAATGACCGAAATCTCAATCGTCTCTTCGCACTTCTGTACGAGCCAGCTGAGCGACGCCTCGCCGTCGTAATCCCACGAATACCATTCGGGGAAGTAAATCATGCCCGCCCAGGGACTCGACAAGCAGACGAAGAAAATGGCACCGACGCCGTGGCAGCCGGCGATCCACAGCTGAAATAAGCACAAATGGTTTATTGGAAATGTCTGAATTGTGTCACTCGCGTCAGTTTTTGTCTCAAACTCTGCTCTTGACATGAAACAATACAGTGTTGGAAAATGATGTGATAGCCTTGATATGATGAAGGCGTGGTCCGCAGTTTTTTGAGTTTCGAAAAAAATTTTGACGCACGACAATACTATCGTGCATGCGCACTGCATAAAACTGTGCGCGCAGCAGTTGCATGCTTTGAACGCGTCCAAAAACCGATTGGGCGGTATGGTAGTACGCAGGGCCGTGCCATGGGATGCAGGCGCCCTGGAACCACGACACCTATCAACTCCCGTTTGGCGCCCCTTTTATACTAGCCGCTCTGCGCCCTGGAGCCATGGCTCCAATGGCTCCAACGATGGCACGGCCCTGGCCGCGATAGAAATTAATGCCATTCAAATGGTCAATGTTTTGGTTGTTCTTTTAGAGTTCGAAGATTATGGAGTGAGCAAACGAATGAACAAAACGATGCAGGAGGCAGTTAGCCGAAATGGTGGACATAGCACCTGTCTATTTCACAAAAATATTGTTATTTAAATTGCGGGAAATGCGATGATTAATCCGTTGTGACGTGCGCGATATACCCCCTGGGGTGTGGTCTGTGGTCTGTAAAATTTTTTCAGGACTTTAGGGTTGCGGCGCTCTTTGGAGAGGATGTTAATCCAAACTCCTATATGCAGATCTGAGCAATAAACTGTAGATCATATCTCATACATGGAACGATATGGGATCGATTTCATAATACTATTGAGATATGAGGAATTGAGCATGAGTCATTGACATCACTTGAGCCTCAATTCTCCATTGATTTATGAAATAGCTCCCATGTGTCAAACAAGACACTTTCTATTAGTACGAAGTCCAAAGTCTAGCACATCTGATGGACAAAAATGTGGCAAAAGTGCTGCGCCGCGAAGGGACGCTGGTAAGAATTAGATCGTGCAGACCAATGGTCGTTGGGTTATGGGCTTATCCGAGTATGTACTGTATAAATAAACCCAAAGAGTTGGGTGGTGAACGTGTTTTGTTATGAACTGAAGAATTTTTCGGGTGCGTAATTGATAGAATGGGGTTTTGGATCTTTTCGGGGAATATACGAGACATGCTCACGAAGTATGGAGATTATATACTCTCATACACCTAGATGTTGGAGCCAAAACAATATTATGAGGTAAATAAGTCGAAAAAGGGATATTATTCGAAAAATTTAGATATTTTCCCCGCAGAGAATTAAGTTTTAGCTGTCAGCGAACAATATGACCACAACAAAAAATTTGGCGTAATTATCCCTATTTCCTCTGGAAAATTGTATCTTCAGCATCGATGCCCGCTACTGCATTAAGCCACCCAGACTTACCGTGGTTCCTCTGTAACTAAACAGAGTATCGACATAGTGAGTAAAACACAACTGAATGAGGCGATTGAAGGCAAGCAGAAGCGTCATTAAAGCGTATGGTACATAGCTGCTTGTGGCAACAGCGCCAACAACCTAAATGAAACATCGTCTCAGTTTCGGTTTATTATTGTAAAGAACGGCTAAAGTATCGCAGACTCACTACCCGCTGATAGGTTGGCAAGAATGAAAAAATGCCTGCACTGTTAAAAAGTGCCAAAATGCTTCCCTGCGATACTAAGAAGGCAGCTGTCAGGATTCTCTCCTGTTCACGTACCTTGTTCACGTACGGATGCAGGGTAGTTTGAAAGATAGTATACCATCCAGATATGAAGTGAACGATCAGTTGCAGAATATCTCTGACTCCCATGTGGACAATTATTCGGTAAGAGGTCAATTTCATGAGGTCATTGTCGGCTATGATAGCCTAAAATCGAAAAAAATCGGTGGTGCAGAGGTTACGACAATGATTTATCAAAAGTAGACGTGAAAAGAATACTTTAAGAATTTCTTGAACTCTGAATCATGATGAGGTTTCGTCTGAAGTAGTCCATTTAAGTTAGATATTTGTTTATGCTTCGTTGTTTGCTTACGTTTTCAGGGTGAAGTTTGATTTGGATCGTTGCTTACACTTTATTAGCTTATGATGGTGCATATTAAATATTTAAATGTAATATTACCTGTGGACTTTACTGGACTCTACTCCAATTGGTGAAAAAATGCCTGAAAACTCCCTCCAGTCAGAAAAAACAGAAAATCGGCCGAAAATTTAAAAAATGTGTATTATCAGAAAAAAATTGACTTCTCGAAATTTTTAGCATAATCGTATGCGTCAATTATTTCCTGAACGTCTCACCCTAACCTTTGACACCTGTTACAAATTTGTACCCTGTACTTAAACTTACTTTCAGAAACACAACGTAGGGTATAAAACAAGCAATGGCTGACAATGAATAAGACACGCCAACCACAGCGTCTTCCCAGTGATAATTGTTTGTATCATTCACAATTAAATCCTCTACTGTCATGGTCGCTTTCTTCTTTTATGTATTACGAAGTTGGCGGAAATGAACCGAGTTAGATCGCATGACAAACGAAGCGCTTAATTTCACCTTTGACGTTCTGTGCTCTGCAAACGGGTAATTTTTAATTTGCACGAATGTGGACAAGCGTGATAAATATGTGGAAATTGTGAGCAAAATCGTTCGCAATCTAATCTCGGACAACTGGTCGAAGCTAACGTAGTCATAGCTTAGTTTTGCAAATGTAACGTTCCATGCACATAGACCATCTTTCAATTCAAGCTCGACCAAATGACAGGATTACATTACTCTTGTAAAGCAAAAAAAAGAATGGATATTAGGAATGGGGTACTTTAAAAGGGACCCAGGCATGGCTACAGCAATTCGATGATCAGATCGGGTTCGGATGGCCCGCTGGCAAGTCGTTAGGTTCGAGTTCGGGTAGGCAAAGCAAAATCGCATCGGGTTAGGATCAACGCCGATCGGCCCGAGTCCAGAAATATCACTGACCTGCGCAGAAATATGAAGTGGCTTGCATACACTTGTGTGAAAAATCAGACGAATCGGAGGAGAGCAGGTGAATGACGAATTGCTTGATGAGCTATCTTCGAAAGTCACTTACGTAAGTAGTTAGTTGTAGTTTGATAATAGAGTTTATAGCCTTGGGATATCATTGGTCATTACGGAGAACTTGGCAAAGGAAAACTAATTGAAAGCTTCAACCAGCTCACCTGCTCTTTATCGTAAATAGAGCAGGTAGCTTACAGTACTACCGGTGCATATTGAAAACCCCGCTGCATTCTTCAATCAGCTATCTATTTTCTGGTAGTACAGACATAATCCTATATTAAAGCAATTCTTAAAAGCATTTTTTCAGTTTAAATAATTAAAAATGCACTTGTTGGATTGGATTGATACAGAGAAATTTAATGTTTTTGAATTTAAATTAAAATAAAGCTCAGTATTGCCAGAATTTTTTTCATAGGAGAGCCGCCTCTCTTTCGGAAGCCATAATTCATATTCCTAAAAAGCACCAAAGGCAGCAGCACAAATGCAGCGCGTCATTTCGCGTCGATCGTATTGCTTTTAGGTTGTACCAGAGGTGGGCATAGAGAGTACAGGAGTAGTATGTACCCCCTGGAAGGGCTTGTGATTTGATCTCGAGGCCGCAGAGATAGCAGAAATTTTTCTAAAGGTAGGGGTAATTATATGGTTTTCTTTCCGAGAACGTTGGGTGACCTATAAATGGATAGTCAAAATTAGGTCTTTAAGAAAATTTACACTGAATAGAATGGACCTTTCATGCTTGAGGGTACGTACCCTCGTAGCCCTAGCACACCTGGTTTGTACACGCATACCTGCAGTCCACCTCTAATTCTTTACATGATTGCAGTGGAAAGCTATCAATCGTGGTCATTCCTCGGAACCAGTGCCGCATCATGGCTGTTGGGGGCCCTGAGGCCAAAAATTCCTCGTGGGCCCTAGCAGAGGTGGACATCGGTTGGCGGCTGGGGGTACGTACGCCCATACACAAGGCTCATTCTATCTCGTGTACGTTTTTCGAACCCCCGGTAATATCGAGTGTAAATTTTTGTGGCGATCTTGTGTTGGCCGCCAAGTACCTACTGAAAATTTTTTGCAGTGACACATAATATAAGCTATGGGTCGGTCATGCATCCTTAAGCCACGACTGGGGGCCTGGGGCGGAGCCCCGGAAATTTTTGAAAAATTATTCAATGGCTGATAAAAATGAGTGCATTTTCCAGCAGGATTTTCCAGCGACCTTCAGATGGGATATTTCTTCGCAGTACGAGGTTTATCGACACTATGGGCTTCAAGCCAGTTAGCGTCACAGGCAAAAATTGTAGATTTGTCAGCCCTGCAGACGAAAATTTTGCTTTTTAACGCCGCAGACGACAACTTTGCGATTTGGGCGAAATTTTTTGCGTTTATATAGGCGCCGCAGGCTAAAACTTTGAATTATTTGAGTGGCGCATACAAAAACGTTTCGTTTTAGAGACAAGGACAAAAAATTGCTTGTGTTCTCGGAATCTCGGGGGCCCCTCAAAACAAATTTTAGGCGGGGGCCCGAGGCCATTGCCTCATTGGCCTCAACGATGATGCGGCACTGCTCGGGACACAAAGAGTTTCATTCATTACATTATTCAATTGTATTCGTCTTCAACATCAGCGTTTGCGATAATATAGACGTAAACCAGAAAGTGGTAATAAAGGGAAATGCGCATCATGCACATGCACAGAAAATGCAAATGAATGGCGCAGCTATTGTATTGACTTCCTCTTATACACGAACAGCACCTATCACTTCCTTTATGAAGCCATTGTAATATAGAGCCAGTAATGAATAATGTACCGCCATATTATTGCTTACAAACCGCACTGTTTCGAAATCGTTGGGATATACACTCAGTCCTTGATAGAGATATCAAATCCTTGATATACATTCTGCGTTTTGCAAAATATTGAAAAAATTAGGACCAGATTATGACCTCTCGTTGAAGTGCCTTTGACATTTTAGTGCTTATAAAGTTGGATGCCGGCTCCTGGGACAGCTTGCGGGACCTGGGGTTGGCCGCGTTTATGCCTAATGCAATGCACTCCGCTTATTCCATCCCTTTGGAACCAACTGGTCTGGAATAATCACCTCACTGCCACTATGGCTATCGTGAGGCAAGTAGAGTTTAAACCATTTCAAGTGCAGTAGTTAACTATGCTAAAAAGTTTCAACGCCAATGTGACAACGCAACTCTGATGTGCTCGCAATATTCGAGCTGCACATAGCAATTAGTCATAAAAGCGACAGCGGCTATTGTGCGCGCGCCTCGTACCGTACATTATGTTACTTCATCACACACATCGCTTTATTACAACTGCTCATTGCCCTTGAAATGGTTCAGGTCCAGCCCCCTTCCAATGGTTATAGTACAAGTTATATACATACAGTATACACTTCGCATATGAACACAGTCCAATTACTAAACTTGCATATTTTCAAAACTCGGCGCCTCCGGCTTGCTCGGCGTCTTCTTCAGCTTCATGCACCTTTTCTGCTTCTTCAGCGGCATTACCTTCGCCTTCCACGTTATCTACGTTTTCAGCGAATTCAGTACCATCATCACTGGCCTCTTCTTCTTTATTGTCTTCAGCAGCCTTCTGATCGGTTCCACTGGTTTTCGCTCCACCTGCATTGTCAACGAGTCAATCATAGTCATTCTGATAAGGATACTATTTGACTTTGAGATAATTGTTGTACTACTAAGGTAGGTGTGGTGTTGTGGTTAGATAGTTGGACTACCAGGGGCCTATTTCACTGAAGGGCAGCGAGATCTATGCTCATCTGGTTAAGTCTCACATCTGAACCCATATCTGATCTCATATCTGATGCATCGAAACGCGGTCAGCTGAGCACAGATCTCAGCGACTACCCTTTAGTGAAACAGGCCCAGGCGTTTTGGCATGAGTTTTTGCAAAGGCGATTACTGCGAGTCGTCATTTTTCTTGGCCAAGAAAGTGAGACTGAGAGCGTGAACAACTGATTCATCGATCAACTTAATATTATAGACATGGCGAATTATTGACGATGATCTACCGAGGTCTTATCTGCGCCACATCATTAATTGACGAACCGGCGCGTTCGCTCGGCGCACAGATTTTTCAGTTGTATGATCATTGACGCCAAACTGCCAATTGATTAAGCTATGGCTTCTCTGGCTTCAACCGCCGGGCAAAAAATGGTAAGATAAGGGGTTCTGAAGGCGAAGAGGCTAAAAAACTCGACCACAATGCCAATCAAAATTTAGGTAGACACCTATTTATTCTGAGGTACAAGGGGATATATTGAGGTACGTACAGAAGGAACTCCACCTAGGGTGACTACACCCTCCATACGCCATGCCCATAATCGATTAAATCTTATACCGTCAGCAGCAGAGTCGGCTACTTCTTTCGCTTCATCGTTGGCGTCTTCTACTTCTTCAGCGGCGGTATCTTTCGAAACTTCTTCATCGGCCATGATGACTGTGATGGCAGCGCAGATAATAAATACCAGAAGCAACGAACGCATGAGACCCATTTTAGTGAAGGTGTATTGTTGGCAAGCTTTGCAGACAAAATACTGTACTGCTGCAAAAATTTAAGTAGCCGGAAGGACGAGAATTGCGATCACAATTGCATGCCGAATTTGAACAACTGAAGTAAAGGATAGCTAACAACTTCAGAAATTATCTTTTTGATCTCGAGATATTTTGATCCTAACAGAGCCAACTTTTGGTTGGAACCGCCTTGTGTTCAAAAAATCCATCAAAAAAGTTGCAACTCGCGGTCAAAATCGATATGGTATACATGACATATAGGCGCTGTTCTATTTGGGGAGGTTCTACTCGTAACAATTTTGCTATTACTTTGCAATCGCCCTGTCACAGCCGAATTCGGCAAAGATTTGGCTGCGTACATGCGATGGTAAATGTAAGTGCACATTCAGCTCTAACTGAATCTACATGTGGCACGAACTAAATTATTGGATTGCAAAGTTTGAATAGACTCTACACAACGCAGAGAAATGCTCGAAAGCAATGGCTGCGTTCGTAATGTGAGAAAGGCGGCAGAACGCAACAGCTGGCTGCCTGGCAAGCCTGTTTAGTTCCTCGGCTTAAAAAAGCATCAAGAGTAACCGGAGACACGGAGCACTTATTCTATCGCTTCGATTGCT
>JAQGAX010001348.1:0-11425 GCA_034698105.1 Plectus exinocaudatus | reverse complement strand
GATGCCATGGGCCCCTTAGCTCAAAAAACTATTTTTTTACAGAACAGTAGACACGGATAAGTGCAACCTCCCGGGATCCTGTCAAAAGCTGCATTTATCCGGTTCCTGCACTTATCCGGGCTGCACTTAGTCGGGTTCACATACAGTGCAAAATGTTGCAGAAAAAGCCAGGAATAACCTACACTTATCCTGATTTTACTGTACATCAGGAACGTCTAAGGGGGAGCTCAAGGGGCAGTGTCCTTTCAGTTTTCTGCGAGAAGCATTCAATAATCATCTAATTTTTTCTTTCGGCGCCAACATATATGGAAAAAATTTGATCTTCGGCGCTAACAATGCGGCGAAGCTTTGTCTGCGGTGCTTTGCATAAAAATTTCTCCCCTTCGCACGCCATATTCGGTACTGTATTTAAGTTAATGCAAAGGTCTTCATATGCTAAGATGTTGATCTATTAATATATACGTATCTACAGTAGACCAATTTTCAACCAGATAGGATGATCGTTGGATTCCTATGTAGTTTTAGAAGGACGACATTTTATTGGATTACTCTGTGTTATTATTTGCTCTTGCTCGAATTACTCGCTCGACGTCCTCACTTCACACGCTCTCTGGTTGTTGTTCTGAAAATTGACGAAATTGTCTATTTCTTTGATCTTTGTCGTATAAAATTGTAGTCCTCTGAAGAAATCTTGCGTAATAATTAAATTGGCATAGAGCTAGAGAGACGAATCAAGTCAGTCGTTCAAATTCTTTGTTAATTACTGCCTATAATGATTCTTCTTTTCATCACTAATTGATTCGCGATCCGTGGTGCAAGTCTGTGCCAGCCTGAAACTTGAAAACAGTCAATAAATGATTTATTGTTTTTGAGGCGTGTCATGAGCTTGTTGGGTTGCCAGAAGCTAAAGTTAATGAAATGAGAAAATGATCATGATATGATTTCTAATATGATATTTTCAAATTTTTTTAAATGATAAGATTTCTGATATGCTTAGATTCAGAGAATTTCTTGATGATTTCTGATATCATACTAAATCAAATAATGATATAATATGACTAATGTCTGATATATGCCCTTGACTGGCATGAGAATCATCGTACTATTATTTTTGATATGAGATTCTTTGGATTTTCCCGCGTCTTTTGGATAAATGTTGGTCATTGCAAGCAAAATGTTGGATTTCCTCCATCTTTTTAATACCCCCTTTCGTCTTTTAGAGTCTCCCCCAACCTTTGGATTGATAATTATGTAATAATCCTTCGCAATTATACTGGGCCGTTAACTCGAAACACACCTACTTATTAGTCACTGCCATTTGATCTTTGATAGCCAGCTGCGCTCTTGGTAGTAACGTATCAGCTCGATTTGGGACCTTCGACGTCAGCAGCTGCAGCAGAAACCCCCACAATTCCCTCAACACGAAAATATTGACTGGGAGAACGCCGTAATTAAATAAATAATCGCAATTACATAGGGAATTGAGAGGTTTTTGCTGAAGCTGTTGACGTCAGACGTCACAAATAGAACCGATACATTACTACTCGCCTGAAGAGATGGGCGCATTCGCGAGGCTGAAGACAGGCATGAATTTATAGGGGAGGCTTAAACTTAGGCTTAGATTTTCACTTAGACTTAGGCTTGAGTTTACGCTTGGGCTCGGGTTGGGCTTGGCACTGTCCTGGTCCCAGACTCTGGCGCGGATGCTAGGGCCCGTGTAGTGAGATCCTCCGATCTGCTCTGAAGGATTCTTCCAAAACTGCCCGACTCCTAATATCGAGTGCAAATTTCCAGAATTTCTGCAAGTATCCCTATTTTCCCCACCGGCAGACGCCGTATGTCTTATTTGAAGTTATGAATATAAGGTACACCACTAGGGATAAGTTTAGGGTTATTGGAGGTACCAATGGTTATTGACGCGGGTAATTTGGTTGGGAGGATGGCGCAATCCCACAATCAAAAATCGATATCTGTTGCAAAGGAAAATGTTTCGCCACTCTCTCTCGGAATGAACTTTGTACTTGCGCTGGTAATTTTTTTAATTTCCTGAACATGAGGTTTCTGGGTTCCATACCTCCACGCACCTTTGACTGAAACTGCGATCTGATCCCTGAAAACTCTCCCATTGTCTCTACTCTTGCTTAATTCTCAGATCAGTTTTCGTTCGATTGTGAATGTAAAAAAACTAGCAACAAATTTCAGTTTCGATGTCGTACAGAATGATTTGTTACTGCTTCTATTAATCAGAAGCAGCGGTATCGCTCTCGCAAAATCTTTTTTCTGTTCATTATTATTTCCTCTACAAATTCATTCGATCCATTTCAGCCTCTCCAAACGGCAAGGCTCGCTCGGATGTCCTGTCCAAATTCCAAAAGTCGCCTATTTTGCGGAGGCCGCTTCAACGAAGCTAATTAATTCTCTAAACTAGCGAAACTTGCGTAAGCGCAACAAAGAAGTAACGGTGAAATTAGTCAAATCTCAATGCAAACTTGTTATTGGCAGATGTCAAGCGGAACAGCGCGTGACTCGCCTTTTCAATTTAACGAAGTATAACGACAGAACTCTGCTCTCTTCTTCATTCATTATTGCATCAGATTTATAGCTCCCCGGCACGTAGGCCGAGCCCAGTCCGTAGTTAGGTACCGTATTCTTTTGCAGACTTGGACAAGGAAGGGAGCTTTGGCAGCCCTAAGCTTTTTCCAGCGTTGCACATGGGGTTGCAAAAAATTCTGAGGGTTCGCACGATCCCCACCATGCCAAACAAAAATTTTCTGGGGGAATCGTGCTAAAAACAGGGGAGTGCGGTCCAAAGGTGGGCAGAGGGGATACAGGGGTATGTACCCCCTAGCCGGGTTTGCACCCCCTTTTAAAGCATTGTAACCCCTAGATACCGACGTAGTTTCGAAGATACGCACTACTGTGTGCCCCGTAGAAAATTTTGGATGTGCACCTCTGTTGCAATCCCCTCTGAGGGGCCAGGCGATCCCCACTACCTAGTATGGGCCTTTATGACGTAACTCTTCCCCCACATTCCCCCTGACGATTCCCAATGCAAGGATCCGGGGACCTGGGCAAAGTCCATTCCAATATCTGTTCATTTATACAGCGTACTGCGACAGTCTCTATCCTAATTCAGCTGGTATCTGCAGTTGGGGAAAAATTGAATTTTTCACCATATAATCCAAGGTACATAATTTTTTTTTATGATTGAGAACGGATAATTCTTCCGCGACATGCTTAGGAAAGGAATGCATCGTTCGAAGAGTCGGTTTGGATAGTCCGGTCACATTGTCGCGGGAAAACAAACATTGCCGGAGTGGCATCGTGGTTGCGGGGCCCTAAGGTCAAAAATTTCTGCGAGTACGTCACCTAACATCAGGATAACGCTGTGGGGAGAATGCTTGCATGTTTTTAACGCAGCAGGATAAAATATTTCTTTCTAGACCTGCTTGCTTACAAAACGTTCCTTGTGTTTTTAGAGTCTTTTAGGGCTTCTCTATGACCATTCGAGGTGGTGGGCCTCCTGGGTGACGACTGAAT
This sequence comes from Plectus exinocaudatus, assembly GCA_034698105.1. Taxonomy (NCBI): domain Eukaryota; kingdom Metazoa; phylum Nematoda; class Chromadorea; order Plectida; family Plectidae; genus Plectus; species Plectus exinocaudatus. Next base: position 7,885 of record JAQGAX010001348.1, on the reverse strand, counting down.
TTACTTCTTGTTGATCTGCGAATGCGCTAAGGAACGTATTATTATCGAAACGGCTTTCAGGATTACGTCTCCTGGGCCTGTTTTCTAAGTGGGAGGTGGTGAGAACTTATTTTCCAGACATGACAAAATAGAATATGAAATCACATTTGCCCCCAAGCGGCTGGTATTCAAAAGGATGGTGGCTCAAATTGCTCAGTATAATTGAACTTTGATATTCAGATAGGCCCAATTTGCTCCATACAATTGCACTTTGCTATTCAGATTTTTGCTCGAACATCACGCAAAGGAACTTCCTCCGTCTGAGGTAATTTTTACTGCGTCTGTTGAGTAGTCTAGCCTACTTCTTTGATAAAATTTGCGAGACGAAGATTGCTTTCTTGCTTCCTTTTTTAAAGTGGCTTTCGTTTCGATAGACTCAAACGCATCTTTTGTAGTTACAAATCACTTTCCTCCCACGGACCATAGTGGTCAGTCTTTAACATTTATTCATATTCGCGACGCTCGTTCATTAAACTGCACCCGAAACTTCTTTCACTGATCATCGTTATTAGCGTCCTCCTTCGGATATTAGAATAGGCAGTGACGTAGGTCACCAAGCAAAATCAGGAAATAATTGACAATTGACTGCCTATTATTTTGTCTAAATTTGAAGATTTGCGCAAAGTCTTTTGCTGTTTTTGCACGTCTGGTTATATCGTTCAAAGCTCGCATTCAAGCCTAGCCATTTTAAAACCAATGCTTTACAGCCGGTTATGATCTGTAACTGTAACATGTTATAAAGCCTATTAGAAAAACTACTTGCTGAAACGTATTTTTTTATTTAGTTGAGGCTTAGGCTCTTAGGCAATGCGAGCGTGGCTGACCTAAAATCCGGGTTAGATTGAGTTGCGCTTGACGTCGTCACAGATTATGACACCGTCTAGTGACAGAATGTCCCCCCTTTGCAGCAATACTAACTAATATGTCTAGAGAAGTGGAAAACGAGCATTTTTCTGAAAATTTTTGTTTGAATTTGTAGCTTAGAGAAAGAAAAATTATGCCGTTTATTATTCTAACAGAAATAAACTGTCGGTGTCGGTAGTTTTCTTTACAATATCAATTGAAATTGAAAGGTAAAATTTCGCTGCAACCCTCGCCAACGTAATGAAGCGTGGTCATTTATTCCCAAATCAAAGACCGTGCTCCATATTTCTCTCTATAAATGTACCGACAGCGTAATCGCACCGTATAAAATTAGGTGCGCAATTTCCTGTGCGCGCTCGCGATTTGCGTTGTCGTCAACTGACGACAATAGCACTCTTAGGGCTTCATTCCTGCTTTGGCGGGAAAAGGGAATGAATGAATAGACGCAATTAGCAATCCATTAACACATCTTCTTGATTGCTATTAGTTTCGTGTTTTGCGTGAAAACTGATCAATATAAAACGAAAATTTTGGCATGTAATAGGCGTAAACATGCACTGGTTTTGCCTTATATAGGTAAGCTCGGCTTGGCCATATAAGGCAAGCCTATTTAGGTATGTTAGGCTTGCCTATTTAGGCAGGTTAGGCTTGCCCCAGCCTGGCCTACCTAAATAGGCAACAACCCTCCAACCTCCAGCCGCTTTGGTGCGCCGTTCTCTGGAGCCATTAGTGATATTAATGGGCCAAAGGACTCAGGTTTGAGTTGGATGAGTATCTCCGATCGTTAAGGGGCTACCTGTCCCTCCGACGGTCCAAACCCTCATTCTACCCCCATGTAAAACCCCAAAAGAACTTTCGTCGCTACGTAACGAACAGGTTTCTTAACCCGTGCCATCTTTCCGAATCCTATTTAACCCCTTGAGGGTAATATAACCCATGCCCACCTATGGGCTCAAAATAGCTGGCAATGTCATGCTTGTTGTGAATCAAAATTAGACTTTCAATTTCCGGATCTCGCAGTCAGCATTTCCGCTCACGTGATGACGTGTGCTCCTGACTTTGCAGCTCATTTTGGCATCATTTCATTCTGCGGCGAGAGGTAAGGATTCACTTGATAGGTCTTCATAAAAGTGACGTTTCCTCGTAATAATTCCTTTATTAGTTTCCAATTGTAATGCAGAACGTTATTTGACAACAACTTGAACTTTTCGAAGAAACCTTCGCTAAGCTGTGTTCATATAAGGAACAGAACATATCGTTCAGCATTGATCATTTGTCCCTCTATTCCATGCATCTTGCTGGTGCGTCTGCTGACTAAAAAAGATTGCGGGGCTCTTCAAAAATTTTCAAAAATTCAAAACCCCCATACTTCCCCTCACACCACTGCGTTTTCACAAAACCATTTCCTTCGCAAATTGCAAATCGAACAATTTCCGAGTGTCGCTTTCCGTTGATATGGATTCGTGAACCGTTAGTGTTCTTGTCATTGCCGGTAGTTAGCAAAAGGAAATATCTATAGACGGGGTGCATTGTCAAGTGCAAATACGGCAGACCAAGGATTGCCGTACTTAGGGGTAGTTTAGGGATAAACGGTAGCCTGCTAGCGCGTAAAAAGCTAAAATAATGTCGCATGTAAGCTGTCTGCACCTTGAAATGGCTGGCCGTTGTACAAACCCGGATCGGGGGGTAAAAGGTGGGCATGTGCGAACGACTGGGAGTGTACATACATATCTCCCCAAACTGACCAATACCCAACAATATCCTGTTTAATGTCCAGTATAAATTTCATTCTTCGTAAAATACTGCTATTCTTGCTCTATGCTCCATTTCAATCCCAACTATATTGGTCTCCGCAGGTATACATACACCCCATAATATTCCCTTTTCGCTTTGGGCCTGGCCAATATCTGACTCTGACCAAACACGAGCCGAGTAACCTCGCCTGTAGTATAGGCAAAATTTGCAAGCGTAACCGTGGATGTTTATGGCGGCGCTTACATGTGCAAGAGACGGGCAATTTCCTCTTAGTGTCATTTTCCGCTTGTGTGGAGACGGGCGAGAAGATCGTTTGTGGGCGACGGCTGGAAGCGAGGGGTGGAAAAAGGAAAGACCTGATAGGGGCGATACTAGCGGTGCTCGGCGCGGCGCGCGACGTCATCGGCTGCAATTTCGGCGTGAACTTAAATCGATCAGTTCCAGCCGCCGTCGATAAACCGTTTTACTACCGCCAGACAGCGGGTCGTTCCTTCATTCCGACCGTTCGCTAGTAAGTTTTAGTCGAAATTCATCTCATTCATTCATTTCGTCGGTGCCATCACAAGCCTGAAGTTGAATTGGAATATTCAACTTCCTCTTGCCGGACGTGCGCAGCTACATATCGCACTTATCTTAGCTGTTCAAATCATTTATTGTCTGTCATTAACGACAGCATTGCCGACATTCATTTCATTCAATTGGCAAGGTACGTCATTAAAATTCGCCTTATTCGCGTAGTTAGGCGTTACGCTTGCGTAACTCTGTCAAAAAATGCGGTTTTCCCAAGATCTTAACAGAAATATTTCATTTGGGGCGTACCTAAACAAAGATCTTGGCTCGTCGGTCGCCTCGCTCGCCACTTAAGTGTGCCTGCGTCTGACGTTTTACTAGTCAGTGCTGTTCTGCTGTACTTCCTTAGTAGGCCCGGATTAGTCACGGGACTTTTGGGACTGCGTCCCAAGCCCGCGGTCCGATCGAAAAAGCGGCCCCTTGAGTCCCGGGGTTCAGAAACTTGGGGAATAAATTCACTCATCATTTAGGTTTGGAGTCTTTTTTTTTGTAAGCATCATATATGACAACTCAAAATTTTCGCCTCCGGCTGGATCAGGGGCGCTTGAGCGCGCTACTGAGTCCTCAGTCAATAATAAAGATAGGTTTATACCTATGGCAACCCAATAAATCGTCAATTTGCACTGTGCTTCATCAGGAAAGGAAATGTCAAATGATCAAATTATCATAGATATGAACTTACTTTAAGCTCGTGCGCCCTGTGAACCCGTCAAAAGCGTAACTTGGCCCCTCAAAAAGCAGACACCCTTAATCCGCACCTATTTCTACGTCGAGCTTATATCGGTGCTATTTCATTGTCAACCACCATTGTAAATCAGAATGCCAAACCGTTCCATTTACGTCTCGCTTGATTTATTGACAACGTTCGTGTCCCGGCAACTCTACGCCAACAGTGACGAATGTACCAAAGCTAATATCCAGTTCTTCTCTCCCTTCGTTTCCTCTGCAAAAAGACGTTCCTCTTTCCTGGGGCGTTTTAACTTTCGTAGCATCATTTTATGTGCATCCCATCTGTCGTGAATGCTAAATAAATGTTTACAACTCCGTCAAATGGGGAACATTTTCTGAAGCAGGGCGTTTGTGTTTGCAAATTGCTCACAATGCATTGCAATTAAATTCCCAATTTTCTTCTATCAAATCAATATTACTAAGATACTTATTCGATCAAACATCATATCTTTTTTGGTGATCAGTGCCACGAAATGGGTAATGCAATCACTGCAACGTAAAAATCATTCCACTCCTTCCTTTGCTTATTGTCGAATGGTATTCTAATAATCGTCCGTATGCGTCTATAGGAGCAGAGGGCGGCATTTATTATTTTAACCGGGCCGAAAGGGGGCGTTAATTGGAGCAGAGCATTTATTAGAACATTTACGATACGTCGTCGGTTTGCAATCGCTAGTCCGCTACGGCAATTATCGTTCCCACTCATGTCCGGAATATTTTGATTTTCCAATCATAAAACCTTTGCAAAAAAGCTCTCATTGCACCCTTCGCAGCGCCAATTTAAATCCAAATGCCCATTCATAAATTTAGATGGGTTAATTCCGTGCCGAGCAGCGACGCTCGGGCATCGCGGGCGTTCGCTTGCAAATTGTCCGGAACGCTATTCATCTCAAAAGTCCCGTACTGTTCGGTAGTTCGGTGCTGCATCTATATGCTTCTATTTACCCTAACCAAACGCATCCCGATGCTTCCATTCACAATCGGCAACCAGTAGCCATTCATTTTCCGCCCATGCTCAGCTAACTGGGGCTAGGCGAAAGCTGTTCAATGTTTGAGAAGCTTTCGTGAGCGATGAGGAAGGAGTGAACCAGAGTGAGAGTCGAACTCACGACCGTTCGCGTTAGCCGCGAGTGCTCAACTGACTGATCTACCTGACCAGACACACTCTTCCTTTTACGCACAAGTCTTGTATTTGCATTGCGCGTTTGCTGTTAGCAATATACCGCGTCCAGTGATGGACTCGACAGAGGGGCCTGGGACAGGACGGGACTTATTGGTACTCCTTTACAATCTACAAAACCGCTGCTGCCCCTGATTCCAGATGGGCGTACTCCCTGAGGAGTGAGTGACCTATTACATAAAACTGTTGTAACTATTACTGCTATAATTACAATCGCATATAGTATGATGATTGGTCAGTTGTTACGTGCGCGGGAAATTCGTCGCATCAAAACCCACGACGCGTACGTCACAAATGACCGTACGTCACAACCGACCTATCCCTTACTTCCGCAATTGTAATTAACACAGTTCATGAAATAGACCCCTGGAGTCCATGGATATCCTACCGAGTGTGCCAGCTTCTGGTTGTGTCGCGTGATCTTTACGCATACGCACGAAATTTGCTAATTTCCGCTTCAGGAAGCGAGCCAGCCAGACAGCGATACTAGCAATCGCTCAAATCATCCAGCCCGGTTGCCCAGTCTCATTCACGTAGCAGCAGCGGATCGAATAGACTGGTGAATAAGTAATATATCACGCGCACACATCTTCGATGACTTCTTATCTCGGATCTCAAGACTTCAATGATCAAGCATAGAACGTCGCTTATTCGTAATGGATGACCTTCAGTGAAACTGACTTTCGATCTTTGCTTGTGAAGACTCGAAATCCATCGATTAGCGAAATGAAGCACGACTTTACTTGGTGAGTGAAGTTTTTTGAATGGAGGCTGTCTGGGAACACAAGAGTCGTTCCTTTTTATGTTCATGCATGCGTTGTCGGATGAAGTTTGTCCGGAAATTATTCTAAATGCAGAATACAAACACAGTGAACATGGTTTATAGCGGTATCGGTTATAAAGGTAAATCGCTTATATCGGTCAAGATTGATCGATCCCAGAGGGTATCCTACTACGCTTAATAGAATCGTTTTTACCGGTATTCGCTTTTATCGGTCAAAATCTGTTGGTCCCCATTTACCACTATAAGCGATGTTCACTTTACATAAATTGCTAAAATTTTCTGTAAACGAATTAGTAATTCTCTACAATCAATGTCAAGGATTAATCGAAAGTGAGAACCATTGACCTAAATTGTGCTCAAGCTAACCTTTCCTGGTTAGGCGACTGTGTAATAATGATCCTTGCGGCCGATAACGGGAGCAACTATCAGTAGCGTTTCGAACCGTTCCTCCTAATTAGCTTCAATTTGAACGTCGACTGGGTCACACGCTGAGAAATGTCAATACGACGAGAAATGTCAACATGCCGCGTGTTGCGCCTTTCCGCCAACCGCAGAATTGTAGCTAGGGCCGAAGTCAACCGGAAGGGCTGTCTTATCAAGGTTTAGGTTCTGCGGGCAGAATTGGCTGATGGGGCAGCAAATATATGTGCTCATAGAAGCTCAACTGCCCTGGGCTTATACAAGGCCGGATAAAGGGAATCGGGGGCCCGAAACTGAGAGCTTCAGGGGCGCCCCTTAAGCAGCGCGCGGGCACCCTTAGTCCCCTTGAGGCCCTCTTTGTACTACGTAGAGCCTGGGGGCCGAAGTTCTAGCTTCCTTAGCGTCACCTATATTTGGGCTTGTTTAGGGCCCTTCAACTGGGCATATTTCACAGAACTGCGATCGTCACCGCTGATCAATCAACGCGCTTCCTGCTATTGTTATAGCAACAGTTGTGACAACACAGTTTTGTGAAATAAGCCCCTTTTCGTAAGACCAACAAACAATTGCTTTTCAGCTGACTACGTAGGCCAAGCGTTGCCATTGCCTGATCTCAAGCGGATATTTTAAAAGAAGACGCGTACATATCAATCAGAATGTCAGAAAATTTGACATGCTCTGACATTTTCGCTGGAACTTTCTTGATCGCCTTTGGGACTTGTGGCATCGCCATCCACATCATCGTGCTCTACGCCATGTTGCAAGTATGTATTAATTGGATATTAATTCAAAAAATTTAATCAATCAAAATCATATTTGAGTTTGATTCCCCGCAAAAGGCTAACTTTTGTTTCAAAAAACGAAAATAATAATGAAATCAGGAATTCGTGGAGTTCAAAATTAGACAATTAAGAACATACTGATAGCTACGATAGAATAATGATGAATTAATCGTCTATATGCAAGTATTAATTATGTTGACAGTCAGAGTCAGAAAATTTCGTGTCAAATTAATTTTTGCGAATGCGCAAGTCAAGCCATTGTTAGAGTATTCAGAGTCACAGAAATTTATTGATAATGCATGAAACTTTCGCTAATTCCGGTTAAAGTCACAATTATATGGTATATTTAATAACTGATAATGTTTAAAGTGCTGTAGTAATGAACATTGCTTTTAGCTCTGCCGGGAAATCGTCGGTTTCCGTTTCCTGATGAGTCAGGGCATCGCCGACGTTCTCCTCATGATTCAGTTCGGAATCTGGCCAGGGATCGTTATACTGACTCAGAACGAGCTGATTCCCTCGGCGATGAGATGGCATTTTCATATCTACCTTGATTTCACTTGGTGGGCGATGGTGTACCACTACCCGATCGTCGCATGGTCGCGATTAGGTAAGTGTTTGAACGCTTTTTTGCTTTCTCAATTGAGGGACGGACCTACTTTCTTAAGCTGTTTATTCCCACTATGTCGTGGGGTCAGCTTTTCTGGTTTTCCGACCCTCATAATGCGATACGTGCTCCTCGGTCGGCTGTCGCAGGCCTGA
>JAQGAX010001347.1:0-11426 GCA_034698105.1 Plectus exinocaudatus | reverse complement strand
CAGGCTCATCTATGTTATGTCTAGGGTCCCAATTGAGCATGTTGCGAACTGGCTGGTAATGTTGCGAACTGGCGATGCTGCGAATCGACTATGTTGCGAACTGACTTTTTTTAATGTTGCGAACTGGCAATGTTGCGAACTCACGCAAGCCAATCAGGAAATGTTGGGGTCATGCATTTCTGGATATCTTATACAGTAACTTATACTGTATCTTATATCCTGGGTAACTTATACAGTATGCGCTCAGAAAGCGCGGGGTCAGCTAGTGTACATTAATTTACGATGTATTCAATACTTGGCAGGGGCATTGCCAGCTCAACGCAAACTTGCGATCCATAATATTTACTCTAATGTCCCGAAACCGCATTTAATTGTCAGAACTAGATATTGAGAGAATCGATCCCGTCACCTCCCCCACAGTCGAATGTTACTTGACTGGTAGATAACAATTGCTGTGCGCGCAGACAGAGTGCGTGGCGCTGTTGTGCGCATCGACCGCAGCCAGACACAACTCCGTCAATCATGAACGTCTGTGCAATCGTCATCTTCTTCTGCTGCTTTGCCGCAGCAAATGCGGCGAAAATTCTGCTAACTGCGATGCCGCAAGGACGGAGCCACGCCGCCTCTTTCATGCCATTGATGCATCGTCTGGTCGAAGATGGACACGAAGTCGTTGTCTTCTTCGAGATCTTTCAACCAGAACTGCCCCTTGGAGGTGGCGTAAAGGAAAACCTCATCATGATCAAAGGTAAATTAAAAGTGACTAAATGTCCAAATTTTGTACTGACTAGTCAAACAAAGCTTATTAGAACTGGCTTGACTGAGGATATTTTTATGAAGCAATATTATTCATAAGCAAAGCGAAAGTATATGACTAAGCAATCCCTGGCCAGCCGCTTGTTCTGTTCAGATTATCTCAAGTTCTTTTCTAAAGAACTTGCCGTGTACACTTATGTGTTACGTTGGACCAGGCAGAGGTTGACCAGGGCCAGGGTTGGATCATGGGTAATAGGTAGCGGTCGGCACGGGTCAGCGCCTGGGGGGTTACGAAATTCTAACAAAATTTCATTTTGCTGTCTTGATGCTCATTAATTCTTTGATCACAGTAGTTCATTTTCTTATTATTAAGATAACGATATGTCTGTGAATAACGATCCGGTATTCAACGACATTGTGTGGAGTGGCTCAATGCGTGCTATAAGCATCTTCATTCCATTCTATCAATCAAGCATTACCTGCCGTTCCTTGCTCGAAAATCAGCCAGATGATTTCTACCGACTGGCCAACCAGACATTCGACATTGTATTAACTGATTCTCTATTCTCAACTTGTGGCTATGCACTAGCATTGCTCAACAAAAAACCATATATTCTAATGCATTCCTCGGACCTTGAACCTGTCTACAGCTTTATCAAAGGATTCGGCAGGTACTTATTTTTCTTACTTTCAGGTTGCTTCCAGAGTTTAGGGGTCAAACTTTAGAAGCAGAGCTGAACCTCCGGGTATCGGACAGTGGCAGTGGGAATTCATTACCCTCTCCCCAGAAACTTAGGCGGGAGGTGCCCACTTCTGGTATAAGGGTATACATGTCATGAGCGTACCCCCACAAGTTTTCAAAACTCTCGGTACTTTAGAGTCAGAGGTACGAGAAAACTATAATCATAAGCGGGGGAACAAGGTGTTTTTCGCCTGACCCATTGGCTACTATTTCTTCAAATTCCATAATTTTAAAAATTGGCATTTTTCTGAATAATTTTAAAGATGTAGCCTTGGTGAAGTTTGAACCTCACCACTTATCAATACTTCGTCATCAGTTTTCTTACCAAATTTTATCTTTCCCAAATGGGTTCATGCACAGCGCTCTCTAATTGCGTTATTCAGGAATTATGCAACAGTGGCGCCAATTTTTATCGATTACCAGTATCCTCAGTTTGACGTCGACATATTCCTTGATCGGGTTGGAGCAATTGTTAATTTTCTTGAAACGTCTACTGCCCTGGCGATGTCCAACTACTTTATGCGAAGGGCCATCAACCATATTGTTGATTATCGGTATTCCATGGACACTTTCGTCAGCCAATCAGCGTTCAGCTTTCTTGACATGCCTGAAAGCGTTGTTTGGTCAATGCCAGGCGCTAATGATGTGAGAATTTATCGTTTTAGTTTGGAAAAAAATGAAGTCAGCAGAATAGGAGAGATTGTCATCAAGATGAACACACAAACACACTTGTTCCAGGTTGCGAAAGTGTGGGACCAGGTTTTTCCTTGAAATTTAAGGAGGTTCAGATTCTCCGGTAAATTTTTAAATTTTGGCGGACAACTTTTACACGGACGAATCAACAAGGGTGATTTCAATTTTGGCCTTGTGCCTAAGGTTACCATAAATTAATTCAAATTTTTAAAAAGTCAATATAACTTCGCAACATTTCAAACACCCTCCAATGATCTTCATGCAGTTGCGGCAGAAATTTTGAATAACAGCTGTATCGCTTTTTTCTATCTTTTCAGCTTGTAACATTTGGCGCTCACTGCAAGATTGCACAACCTTTGAAAGACGAATTCGAAAGCTTTGTCGGTGACTCAAAATCTAAAGGAACAATAATTATCGCTTTTGGAACAATTTGCAATTGGGATTTTGCTCCTAAACATATCGTCAAAGCATTTGTGGACGCTCTCAATCGTCTTTCAGAGTACAGGATAATTTGGGGTTACAAAGGTCCGAAGCTTGATGGGCTGAAGAAGCACGTGATGGTTAATCCATGGATTCCGCAAGAATCCATTTTGCACGATAAGCGAACAAAATTATTCGTTAGTCATGGAGGTCTGAAAAGGTATGTGCATTTATTCAATTCTATTTAAACCAATTTTTCATGCACGAAACGAGTTTTTTTTGCCCTATCCTTCGTGTGCATGGTACTTGTGGCTATGAAACACTGGTATAATATGTATCAATCTGAATTAATTTCAGTTTTAAAGAAGCGATCTGCTCTGAGACACCAGTCATCTATATGCCCATGTTTGCTGAACAACTGCGCAATTCTTGGCTGGCGCGATCGCATAACTTTGCCGAATTCATAAACAAGAAGAATTTGACGGCCGATTACATGGAGGCGCAGATGCGAAGAGTTCTAGACAGCAGTCATTATCAGGCGAGCGTTTCACAGCTGAGGAAGATTTATAATGATCGACCGCTCGAGCCACTCGATGTAGGCTCGTTCTGGTTCCGTCGTTTGCTTAAATATGGAGGCAGGATGCCCGAGTATTTCTACCGCGTTGGTGCAAAGCAAAGCTCTTACGTCTACTTCTATGCGGACGCATATGCTCTGATTGCCCTCTTGATGTACTTTGTTGGTTCATAGATCAATACTGGCTTTATTGTAAAATGAAGAATTAATTGCGAGCGACCCAATTGAAACACTTTCATTTTGGTGTGTTTCTTTATTTTCCTGAATATTTAAATATTCTCACTTTTCCAATATATCAATTAAAACTTTGATATATTCTGCTAAACTAACTCAGGGTTGCAATTGAAGCTTTTTAATGGACTTCAAATTTTGGTGAGGAGTAATAGACCAAGCGAACAATAACGAAAACAACAACAATTTATTGAGAAAGCCACTAGTTTCGTGCATTGTAACTCGTTGCCACTCGCTCATTGCACTAATGTTCGATGATGTTTGCTCGAATGTCCCGAAACCATATTGAACCAGTCAGAACTAGATATTGTGCCAAACTATCGCGCCAGCTCCCCATACTTCAATGGTACTTGACTCGTGGCTGACAAGGAACATAGTGCGTGGTACTGCTGTGCGCAGCGACCGCAGTCAGACAAACTTCATTAATCATGAATATCTCTGTGATCGTCTTCTTCTTCTTCTGCTTCGCTGTAGCGAATGCGGCAAAAATTCTGCTGACTACGATGCCGCAAGGACGGAGCCACGCCGCCACTTTCATGCCATTGATGCATCGTCTGGTAGAAGATGGACACGAGGTCACCGTTTTCTTTGAGATCTTCCGCGCAGAACTGCCCCTCGGGGGCGGCGTCAAGGAAAATCTTATCATGATCAAAGGTATTGCTATTGCTGATATAAAAAGAAAACGTTCGCAAGAATTTCTATGCTAGTAATTTGACGACTTATTTTACTTCTCCTTTTCTTCTTGTGAAAGTTCGCGCTTGGTTTGTTCGAGGAAATATAGTAAATTTTGCCACTTTACCAAACGACAATTTCTCTGAAATTTTGGCCAGTTTCTTATTTAGACGTAAATTTTTCAAATTTTATAACTACAACGCCGTTACGTTGGATTTACATATTCATCATGAATCGGTATTGATAGCGTTTGCATGTAGAGTCCGAATAATATTATGCATAACCCACCGGTACTAGAATGGAAGCAAACAAATTTTGCTTTTCATGACGATATTCTTTGATCACAATAGTTCTTTTTTTCTTTTAGGTCCATCCATGTAAGTGGGGGGAGTTTGGGGGGAGGTTACCCCCCCAAACCTGAACCCCCAACTTTCGTCACCTGTTACAAAAACCCCCCAAAAAAAAAACCTGAACCCCCCTCTACTTTCGGAAAAGAAACCTGAACCCCCAACTTTCGTCACCTGTTACATGTATGTTTAGGTCACGATATGTCTGTGAATAACGATCCGGTATTCAACGATATTGTATGGAGTGGCTCGATGCGTGCTATTAGTATGGTCATTCCATTCTATCAATCAAGCATTGCCTGTAGTGCTTTGCTCGAAAATCAGCCCGATGATTTCTACCGATTGTCCAACCAGACATTCGACATCGTGTTGACAGACACAGTGTTCTCAACTTGTGGCTATGCGCTGGCGTTGCTTAGCAAAAAGCCATACATTTTTATGCATTCCTCTGACGTTGAACCCGTCTACAGCTTTATTAGAGGATACGGCAGGTACTTTTATGTATCTCTTCGTTTCAGATTCAGTCGAACCCGGATATAAGAGCAGCCTCGGGAAACATAAAAATTGTTCTTATATCCGGGTTGCTCTTATATCCGGGATGCCGGGGTCTGTGTTTTGTGTGTGGCCAATCAATGTATCTGTGGACAATCGAAATCGCATCTTTTTTCTCTTCGTCTTAAACGAGGAGCCACCGTTCAAGCTTTCGAAAACACACTCAAAAGCAATAAAATGATAATTTTTGAGAATATGGACATTTTTGGGAATATTTCAAAGTTAGCACCAGATAGCATTTAGTTTTGGCCAAATGGTCGGACATGTGACCAGACCTGGGCGTGGGGGTTTGGGGGTGCGCATCCCCCCAAAAAAAAATTCTGCACCCCCCCTCCCCCCAGTCGGATACCAACCAGTGCCCACCTCTGCATGTGACCTGCCCCTCACACCCTAGTAGCCGACCTGCCTCACTAACTTTCAACACTTTGTCAACAATTTTGCCAAATTTGATTGATCCCAAATAATTTCGCGTGCAACGCTCTCAAATTGTGATATTCAGGAATTATGCTACTGTAGCGCCTTATTTTATCGATTATAAGTATCCTCAGTTTGATGTGGATATTTTCCTTGATCGAGTAGGATCAATCGCCGATTTTCTTGAATTTTCTACTGCTCTGGCGCTGTCGAACTACTTCATGCGGAAGGCTATCAACCATGTTGTCGATTACCAGTATTCTGTCGACACTTACGTCAACCAAGCAGCTTTCAGCTTCTATGACGTGCCTGATACTGTTGCTTGGCCTATGCCAGGCGCTAATGATGTAAGAATTTTTCTTTGTTAGTTCAGAAAACTGAATTCAACAAGATGGAAGAGATTACCATCAATATGAATACTAGTGATGTACTGGAGGGTACAACCGAGGTTTCGGGACGGGGATTTTTTAATATTTTGGGACAGCCGGGTTTCTGGGGCGGGGGTTTTCCGATATTACGGGTCGGGGTTCCGGGGCTGAATATTAATTTGTTAGAGCCGGGGTGCGGACCCTCCCAAGACCTCCACGCCCACGTCTGGGTGAGATATAGGTTCCCTAGAGTTATTCCATTACATATGTATATTTACAAGAATGGTGGATCCGATTTTGGTTTAGCGCCTGAGTTTACCGTAAATCAACCGCAATTTTAATTCAGTCAAACAGAAAGAATTCATGCGCCGCCCAGTGATATTCATGAAATTATGACGGATAAGTTTTGAAAACTGCGGTAACATTTTTGTTTTCAATTTCAGCTTGTATCATTTGGCGCTCATTGCAAGGCTGCACAACCTTTGAAGGACGAGTTTGAACGTTTTGTCAGTGACCCAAAATCTAAAGGAACAATAATTATCGCTTTTGGAACAATTTGTAATTGGGATTTCGCACCGAAGCATATCATCAAAGCATTTGTGGACGTCCTCAACCGTCTTTCAGAGTACAGGATAATTTGGGGTTACAAAGGTCCGAAGCTTGATGGGCTGAAGAAGCACGTGATGGTTAATCCATGGATTCCGCAAGAATCCATTTTGCACGATAAGCGAACAAAATTATTCGTTAGTCATGGAGGTCTGAAAAGGTCTGTGCATTTATTCAGTTCTATTTAAACCAATGTTTCATGTACGAAACGAATTTTATTTGTCCGATTCTTTTTGCCTTCGTGTGCGTGGTATTTGTGACAATTGCAGGCATAACACTGATTTATCTCAATTATCGTATTCCGATAAAAACGCAAGCTCCTCTATTTATTTAATCCTCTAAAAATTAGAAAGTCGCTGTTTAAGGATTTGATCTCGCTTTGACTTTTCGAAATTTCTACAAGAAAGAATGCAAATAAAATATTACAAACCACTTTTGATTGCTATAAGATAAAAATAAATATTCAATTTCATTTGTATTGTATTAGTGACGGTTCAAAAATAGGGGATGCGAATCTACGTATTAGAGACAGCGCTTTCAAAAGAATAATTACGGTACTTTCAGTTTTAAAGAAGCGATCTGCTCCGAGACACCGGTAGTCTACATGCCAATGTTTGCCGAACAACTGCGCAATTCCTGGCTGGCGCGATCCCATGACTTTGCCGAATTTCTAAATAAGAAGAACTTGACGGCCAATTACATGGAGGCGCAGATGCGAAGAGTTCTGGACGGCAGTCATTATCAGACGAGCGTTTCACAGCTGAGAAAAATCTACACTGATCGACCGATCAAACCACTCGATGCCAGTTCGTTCTGGTTCCGCCGTTTGCTCCAATACGGAGGCAGGATGCCCGAATATTTCTACCGCGCTAGTGCAAAACAAAACTCTTTCGTCTATTTCCATGCGGATGCATTGTCTCTGATTGCCATTTTGATGTACTTCATTGGTTCATAGATAATTAATGACCTAGAAAAAGCCTTGAATTGTAGAAACAGAACGGTTTCATAGTTGAGGTCAACTAGTCCACGGCGTCAGCAGGCGCAGACACGGGTTGGCTGGCGGCTGCAGGGGTGACGTCGGCCATTTTTCCGCCAGTGAGGTGATATCACCCAGGCGGAGTACGTACAGTATTTTTCGTTACCTTTGCACATGTCTGGTATTATCCCTCGCAAACATTTCAGCGCTGGGTCGCCAAAATCCAAAACTATAAAATCATCCCGGAGTGATTTTCATTGCAAGTCTTTCGGTGCATTTGGAAACTGCATTTTTTGACGTTAATGATATTTTTCGTTCATTCTTCCTGTATGATTCCCAGTTCTGGCTGCGGGGATATCTGATATCTTTAAATGTTTGAATCCATTTGTTAGATCAGTTCGGATCATGTAACTTTCGATTGCGAATTGAGTTATTGAAGAAATTCTCTTATTTCATTACTGAACCGCACAGCATTTCAAGCGAGAGGGTAAGAATGCAATGCAACAAGTACAACTGTCTCACACTGTTCTGCCGAAAGCGTATGCATACAACAGCTCTATTTTGCGCGGATTTTTGATCGTAATTAAAGGAGGTGGTCTATGACGGAGGCGTGACATTATGACGTCATAGCTATGCTTAACCCTTGGAGGAGCCACCGGGGGACGGCTGCAGCGTAGCGGGAGGGTGACAAGAGAGAAATACCGAAAAATGTCAATATGCTCAAAAAGTAAAAAACAGCGTGATGTTATTTACAAACGGTTACTTTATTCGGCGCCTGGCACAAGCGTACCTTTGCTCCCCCGCTTGTATGCGCCTGTCTTCATGCCTTCAAAAACCAAGGATGTTGCATGCAATTTTTGCCAGCTCAGTTAACAGAGTAATTGGTTGTTTTGCTGACCAACTGATCATACGGTTGGCTTGCGCGTTGCAAATTGATAGCTGAAATTACGTAATTATTTCAGTAATTATAATGGAACATATTCGTGCGAACTTAATACGATCATATCGGCATGATTTTTCATTATTCATAGTTTTATCTCAGCACTATAGTTGAAAGTCATTCGGGTGTACCGTTCCACCAACGCGAATCCCTTTTGCCTAGCGACTACTTCAGTAAAGAGCAATCGCTGAGATCCGTGCTCAGCTGGGGCCTATTTCACTAACGCACAGTACACAACGCGTAGCACGCAAAACATAGTAATCGATAATTTATTGATCGCTATGTTTTGCGTGCTGCGCGCTGTGTCCTGTGCGTTAGTGAAATAGGCCCCTGGCTGAGTCGCTGTCTCAGACATATCTGACCTCATATCTAAGGCATGAGACGCCGCCAACTCAGCACATATCTCAGCTGCTTCCCTGTAATACCGTATTTATTCTAATATAAGCGCAGTCTCTAATAGAGGCGCACCCCCTATTCTGGAACCGACAATCAAACAAATGAATTTGTGTGTTATTATAATCATATAGCATACAGAAGTGTTTTGCACTTTTCGCTTTGCGTTCTTCCTAGCAAAAATTTCGAGACAATCCAAGCGTGATCAAATCTTTAAGGGGTTATTTTCCAATTTTTAAGGGATCGAAAAATAGAGGCGCATGCGCTTATATTAGAATAAGTACGGTAAGATAGGTCTCAGGTCCGTACCACTGGGTTTTGGAGCCCGGTATTTCTGCGGTCCAACTCAACAAATGAGAGCTGCGACGCAATTCTTTTTAAAAACGTTTTCAATAATCAATAATTTGAAGCAAAGTGCACCCTTAGGAGCGCAAGTTTTTGAATAGTATAATTTGTTGAATTCAAACATGCATGTAATGTTTTAGCACGCAATGCTGTTCACTATGCTTTAGCACGCAATAGAACTCGAATATCAGACCACCTGCATACAAGAGCTGTTTCGATTTCCCGAGAACTCGTTCATGCGAGCATGCGAACACGCTAGGATGCTTTTTCATTTTCCCTAGTTTTATGTAAATGGCATTGTACAAAACTATTCGTGCTAATTATTAACTTCCTACTTCCTCGATATGGTGTCTGACTGAATTACTTCTACATAAATGTTAACGCAGAGGTAGACAGCAGTCGACTTGTCGTTTGGTGAGTTGAGCCCTCATAACGACCAAATGTCGTTTGTATCAAGAGAAAAATTATAATTTTTCCGACACTCTGAGGTGAAAATGTCTGCATGACCGTCGAGACCGATTTCTCAAGAATTATTAGGTCTACTTGCCCATGCAAACCTCACCCCTCCAAACCTTAAATCTTGTCGGACTCCTTGCCGTACCTAAATATCACTCTTTTGATGTAAAGTCTTGCTGACAACGAAAAAATAAAACTTTAATAATTTACTTTCATATCTTACTACAATCTGACGCACCTATACAGTAGCTGTAAGTACCGTATACTTAGGTAGCCCGAGGCGCATCATTGGAAATCACTTTGTTTGATATCTTCGTTCCTAATGTTCAAGAACCTGCTTATCATTGATGTTCCTCGTACTCAAGCATGCGATATTCATAGCTCAAGCATACGGTATATGTTGGACTGTACCTAAGAAATTTTCAGCAGGCATTTCAGCAGCAGGCAATGATGAACGACACCGAAATAGCCGCGCTAACATTTCGATCTCTCGCTACGTCAGATAGTTATATATTTCAATTCTTGGGCATGTTCTTGTGTGGAATCTTGGCACTTCTCACTAACCCTTTGATTCTTTGGACAATATGGCGACAGAAATCTTTGCACACAGGCTGCTTCAGTTTAATTGCGCAAATGGCGGTCGCAGACTTTATCGTTGGCTTTTCATTATCGTCAACATCTGTTAAGCGATTCATTCGAACAATTTGTGGTTATGGAGAAGTATTGACACAACTGCAATGTGGTTTTGAACTGTCGTTCGTGTATTTCAGGTATGTAACGCAGAGCTGCTATTTTATGTTCGATTTTAGTGGCATCGAATTTAACTGAAGCGGAGAAAGCGAATTGGGGTCAACTGAGGTGATTGTAGGTGGAAAGTGGAACAGACATCGGCGCGGTCCCTGATGGCCCCGGACGTGCGCAGGCCTAGGCAATAAAGTTGAAAATAGTTTCAATTTGCTGAACCTAATTTCATTTCTCTGCGTAAATACATCATGGTGCTCTAAAATTGTTCAAATAAGTCGAGTTTACAGGTTCTTGACATGAGCTTTCAGCCAGTCTGCGTCTTTACTTTTGGCTCTGATGCTGGGCATCGAGCGCCTATCAGCAGCTGCAATTCCAATCAAATTCAAGATATTCCA
Organism: Plectus exinocaudatus; assembly: GCA_034698105.1. NCBI lineage: Eukaryota > Metazoa > Nematoda > Chromadorea > Plectida > Plectidae > Plectus > Plectus exinocaudatus. The sequence goes on along the minus strand of JAQGAX010001347.1, from coordinate 802 downwards.
ATGGAAAATTGCACGTGCTCTCTCGATAATAGCATGGTTGCTGGCCTTTCTCGACACATGTTCTATGTTCATCGGCGTAAGCGCGTCAAAAATAATTACAATTTGCACCTTGAATACAGCGATGACAGAAGGTACAGTATGCTAATATTGGTATAGATGTGGTACCGATTAATCGGCCCGGTCCAGATTGTTACGAAACAGCTGTTACCTTAGCAACCGTTGCGAGGGCGAGGGGATCTGAATGTTCTAGGGAGAGGTTATGGTGCCTTCGTGCCGGGTTTTGGTGTGAATTTCAAATACTCCAAAAACAATTTTTCGTCATTACGTGGCTTTTTGTTTATTTATTCTTTTTTTGCTTTTGTTTCTTTCCGTCCGGGGGGGGTGCCCAAACATCCTGGGGCCTATTTCACTAAAGCACAGGAAACAGCGCACAGCACGCAAAACATAGTAATCGATAATTTATTGATCATTATGTTTGCGTGCTGCGCGCTGCTTCCTGTTCTCTGTGAAATAGACCCTTGGTTAGAAATCTGCTTGAGAGTTCAGAAAAGTTTGATATAAAACATGCTAATTATTATAATCTGCTCGCCCGCCATCCTTCAGAATCTGTTCTCAATTTTTCAGAATTTGGTACTTTTCAAGAATACGAGAAAAATGTCATAATTGTTCTGCTTATGATCGTATATGCTATGGTATTAGTGACGCTCACGGTACAACTGCGAACAGCGAAGCGTCAAAACCAAGAAGCGCTCATCGCAATGAAAAAGAACTTGCAGGTATTTGACTCAGAGATCGGCACGGC
>JAQGAX010001346.1:0-11431 GCA_034698105.1 Plectus exinocaudatus | reverse complement strand
CGGTACCGATTAATTGAAAATTTGGTTGGACCGATTAAGTACCGGACCGATTAATTGCTGGACCACCCCATCTATACAAAATTGCCGCATGGGTAAAAGCAATGTCTGCCGCACTCGCTTTGACAACGGAAACACAAGAAAGCCTAGCTGAAACTAAAAGTATAATGAAACTGGCGAAATGGATTACAATTTTACCACTGTTTCTTACGTCGCCCCTCGGTTTAGCAGCATTTTTGATAGAAATCGATTCCCATATTATTTCTCTACGCGTATGCCGTTTATTTGTTTGCTTATTCTCAATGAGTCCTGTCTTTAATGCGATTATAACACTGAAGTTTGCTCGTCCCTATCGCATATCGCTATGGAATCTCACGAAGAAGACACGCTTAACATCGATTCTCTTTTTCTGGGTGACTGAGAAGCATGTCAGCCCGATTGAAATGACCTTGCAGCGGTCAGCAATATAAATAAGGTACCTAAGTATGACAAGAAACAACCCAAAGCATTTTTATTGAATTTCTTATATTGAGATTAAGATTTGAACAATGAACGCGTTCGTATTGAACTTTTATACTTCTGTCTTGCAGTGCTAGTACTGAAAATGTCGAAATCCAGGGTTCAAAAGCAAAACGTAGAAATGGCAACATTTAGTTAACACTTTGCTTGTTGCTGATTACCGCGCTTGATGCATAATAATTTGACGACACAGCTGATTACTTAGGCTAACTTGATAGAAGTAAACGGAACATTCTTGTCAATGTTGCAATGACGACATACACGTGTACGACAGTTGTGCTGTCCATAGATCGTTTAAGGAGTGACCTGTTATTAGGCGTCCAAGAAAAAGCACTTCATGCCATGAGCTTTAGATTGAACGCGAACGGCGCGAACCCAATGATGCCCGGCGGCGGCGCGTCAGAAATGCAAATGGCTCTGGCGATGGAGGAAGAGGCGAGAAAGACGGCCGGCAAGGAGTCGATCGCAATCGAGGCGTTTGCTCGGGCGCTCGCTCAGCTGCCGACGATCATCTCTAAAGCGGTGTTTATGCTTCGATTTTTCTGTGGCGGTGCTGTGCTGTGCGATTGGCGGTGCGGCAATTCATTTATGCTTTTTTCGAACCGGTGTAGTGCTGTGCGATGCGGTCCTGCGGCATACCGTAATTTTTCAATACAAAATTGAATCGCACCGCACCGCACAAGTCAATCAAAACGTTTTTGATTGACTTGTACGGTAAGGTTGTGCGGTGCCGTTATGCGCACCGCCAACCGCACAGCACAGCACCGCCACAGAAAAACCGAAGCATAAACACCGCTTAATAACGCCGGCTTCGACGGCGTCGGCCTGGTCGCGCAGCTGCGCACCGCGCACACGAACGGCAAGGTCATAATGGGCCTCGGTGAGTACTTTTTTGCGATTTCTTGTCCAGTTGCTTGCATGGGCATACATGAAAGTGGGGTGGTCTGGGGGTTGGTTGGCCCCTCGCCTACCCGAGGAAGAACTTGAACCCCCTCCAATCTGAGAAAAATACCTAAAAACCGAAATTTCAAAAAAAATTGAATTCAAAACGCTTCGGAGACTGGCGAACGGAGGGGTAGGACGGGCATAGCTTTCCTCACTCGCTTGTTCAATATGCTAAAAATTTCAATGCGGCACCTTTATCCATCACGAAATAGCGAGAAAAGCTACGTATACTGGTTATTGTAGCGTTTTCGGGGTTTCGCGGTTATGTCGGTTATGGTATGATAATACTCCTTGCAAAGTTTAAAATGGATGCCGACGTCAGCTTTGGTGTGTTTTGAACTTTTGTTTAACAACTAACTCAGAATTTGTAAGGCACAACGAACACGAAATATGTGCGAGTACACAGCGAACGCTGAAAGAAGATTCAAGGCACCATGACACTGAGCACTGAGTTCACAGCCAAAAATGAGGCAGAAAAGAGCATCAAATGCAAAGGGAGATACCAATTTGTACGAAAGACATCTTAAAGGACATTCCAGTGAAAAATTAACTTCATGGATCTTAACTAATAAAAGTACGCAGCTTGGAAATAACGTCATTTTACTGATACGGCTGTTTTCATGCAAATCGCGTTTAAGTTTGAATTCCCACATAAACTTGGTTCTTGAGCACGAGGATCGAGACAGCAATTGTGGCGGGACGGTTAACGCGAATCTGACATAAATTTTTCGTCCTGACTCGCTTAGATAACTGTAATACAATGTTGTCTCTTATTTTTCATGTAAAGTCAACTATTTCGGTCATTTTGAGCATTATATTGATAGAATTTAGAAGAGAAATGACAAAAGGAAATGTTTGGCAAAATAGCACTGATGGCACCCAATCAGTTTCACATGCTCAAGAACTAAGTTTAAGTAGAAATTCAAAATTTGAACGCGATTTCTATGACATCCGAATCAGTAATATGAAGTTATTTTCAAGCTACGTTTTTATTAGTTAAGATTCATGAAGTTGATTCTGCACTTAAAATTCCGATTAAATACAAAAAAATTAAAAGTCAACGAATTAGCAGATGAACCACTCAATCGTTCGCCAGAGAAGAGCGCTAGATGGTTTACTGGGCGCACTGGATGTTCCCATCGACGCGTAGAATCTCGATTGCCGCCGCGGCAGCCGACGACACCAACTCCACCTTGTTATTGATCATCTCGGTCATGTTCCGCGCCACCATATCCACCACCTCGCCGTTGTCATAGTCTGCAATGTAACACAAGTTACAAAACTTGTAATAACACCCAAAATTTATAGAAAAACAACTTATGAAAGCCCCGTAAGTCATATATTAAAAAAGTGACGAAAGTTGGGCGGGGTCCGGGAAAAACTTGGCGTAATCAGGGTCAAAACTTACATCAGGCTAAAATTTTTGGCTGGAATTCAAATTTTTTTGAAATTTCGGTCGATTTTCAGGGGCATCAGGTTTTTTCTCAGATTGGGGGCCAACCAACCCCCAGACCACCCCACTTTCATGTATGCCCATGCAAGCAACTGGACAAGAAATCGCAAAAAAATACTCACCGAGGCCCATTATGACCTTGCCGTTCGTGTGCGCGGCGCGCAGCTGCGCGACCAGGCCGACGCCGTCGAAGCCGGCGTTATTAGAGATGATCGTCGGCAGCTGAGCGAGCGCCCGAGCAAACGCCTCGATTGCGATCGACTCCTTGCCGGTCGTTTTTCTCGCCTCTTCCTCCATCGCCAGAGCCATTTGCATTTCTGACGCACCGCCGCCGGGCATCATTGGGTTCGCGCTGTTCGCGTTCAATCTAAAGCTCAGGGCATGAAGTGCTTACTGTAAGATCAGAAAAAGGGACCATTTACAAAATTACAAAAAACTTTAGAAGTAGAAGGGGATGAGAGTTCAGTGGGTCGATTAGGGTAGGGTCAATTCATACCTCTCCGGTATGCAATTTTAAAATTTGAATTAAGAGCATGACCCAAACTTTCAAGAATCAAAACGCCGTCGCAGGTAATATCGACTGATCAAAAGTGACACGAGGGAGGGAGGAATCAATATCCCGTAAACTAAGAAATAATGAGTGCAGCAGTTGTTAATTTTACTTCCGCTTTTCAGTGAAATTAATTTCGTTATTGTTAAGAATCACCAAAACTACCGAATCCTTCCTGATCTTAAACTATATATTTAGACCAGAGGTGCTTTGAAGGAGGGAGATTTATAAACCCAAACCAGACTTCGCTAATCCAAACAAAAAAGGTGTTTTGGCACGAAAAACAAAATTCTAACACAAAACTTGCAAATTAAAATTTGTATACATATATATATATATATATATATATATATATATAGGCTTGCGAACGCTCCTTATCTAAATCCGAAAATGGCATTGCTGATCCTGCCCAACTTTCATCCCCAAAAACGCCAATGATTTTTATGTAACTCATGAAATTTCTCCGTCCGATTAGTCACTGGTAGTGAGCCTTCAATGGTTAACTCCTCTTACTTCGTGGCCGCCTGGAGCAGGGCGTCCTTGGCGATCGTGGAAGCCTTCTCCCAGCCAGCGATAATCCTCTGCGGGTGAATGCGCATGCCGACAAGTTTGTCCGCCTCCTTGAGCATCTCGGTCGCCAGCACCACCACCGAGGTCTCGCTACCGACCGGCGTCTTCGATTTGTCTGCAATGCAAGCGAAATGTTCATCATAAGCTATTTGTATTCGAATCGTTTATGAAACAAGTTTCTATGTAAGAATACAATGTCCTCGTTTCCTACAAGAAGTCGTCATTTCCAGTTTGTTGAATTGAATTTATCTTCTGTTTGAGCTTGGTGTCATTGAACATTAAACAATTTCCATCAGCTATCGAATAGAATCTCACGCAGAAATGAAACAACTTTTAATAAAAACAAAAACTGTGCATACCGATTAGAACTTCGGCGGCAAAGTTATCCACTCGAATCGACTGCAGAATCATCATCCCATCGTTTGTCGTATGGTATTGTTCGTCGCTGATCAACGTCTTGTACTGCAACAAATGCGAAAATCATCATACAGCGTAAACAATGCGCAAAAAATCAGCCCAAAGGTATCATTCCTCGCTTCACAATAAGCCGCCAATAGGGTCCCAAAAGCCTCATTTTACAGTATATTTTCGGGTCTCACCACGAAAGTCAGTCATCGGGGGTAATCAAACTCCGCCCAAAAATACTTAGTGTAAGTGGCATACCCCCATAGGGTTAGCCCATCTCACGCTTCGGGGTGTGGCTAAAAGGAGCCCTGGCTTTTTTCGGTCACCCTGTACCATTTGAAAATGAATTTTTCAGAAGCGACGGCAAAAAAACAGCAAACTATCTATCACATTCTTACCATGGCCGTCGTTCCGAGCGTCGACTTCACGAGATCTCCTATGGCAATAGCGTCACCGAACAGTGCCGGTCGCCACACAGTCTCTTCTTGTTCTTCTTGAGCCTTGTCTTTCAGCATCTGCACCAACACCGTCTGCAATAGTCCATTCTTCAAGGATAAACCAAGATAAATCGACTTGACCGAACTGTTCCATGAATGTCTACACTAATCAAAACTAACTTAGGGCCTCACTTCTATTTTTAAATATTTTGAATAGGAAAGGGTCATGCTCCGACAGCCAACTTTCTCCAACCCACGCCTCTCACTAACAAAAACAAACATGATGTTCAGCCAAAAATATGTAGTGGGTTACTGGAGTATCACAACACAATGATATTGGATTTTTTGAATACTTCTCACGCTTGCCAATATTGTCGCTGGTCCTAAACGTATCAGGGGACATCACAAAACGCCAACAAAAAAGTTCCTCAATAAAGAAGCTGACAATACGCTGCTTTAGTTACATGTCAAGATTAAACCCGAACACTAAATCGTTTCGTCCATTCTTTAAGCAGAAAAAACAGCAATGAAATTGAACGTACGTTGAAGGTTTCCTTCGAGACGGCGAGCGCCTTGAGGCACTCGGCATCGATGATCGTGCCCTCGAACTCAACAAGCGCCACGTGTTCGCGAACTTGCATCAACGCCGCCTTCGAACAAAGCGATGCCAGATCTGCTCCCACGAACCCGACACTCTCGTTTGCGATCTGAATACAAATCAATGTGCACAGAAAAATGACAAAGAACATTTAAATTTTAACTGTGGGATACAACTGAAACTCCTTGATCAGGAAAAATAAAACGTGACACTTTAAATTGAGCATGGACTACAGTTACCGTATTTTAAGAAATAGTGGCACTAAGTCACTATTTCTTAAAATACGGTATGCAAATGGTGCGATACTTTGCCTGGAACACTGGGAGAGTCGTTAAACGACCAAAGTTAATGGGTGGAGGAGACTAATCAAAGCCATCTGAAAATTCGCCGAAAATCAAAGAAGTGTACCTTCGCTAGAATTTGAAACAAATATACGTCACATCGAGATTTTGAGGCAAAAATGAAAGCCAACACCCACAGTGGTGAACTAATGGCCATACAAATCCTCCAAAGTCTCACTTGTTTCGTACAACTGGTAATATACGCAAAGAACTGCAGTGCAGACACTTACTTGCTGGAGGAATTCTCCATTACCGGCCAGTGTCATTTTCTTTGTGTGAATGCGGAGAATCTCCATTCGGCCGACGGCATCGGGGCTGCTGATCGTGACGTGGCGGTCAAGGCGGCCAGCGCAACGCAGCTGAACGTCGATGTCGTTCGGGCGGCTGGTAGCCGCGATAACGAACAGATCATCGTTGCGCTTATCGAGGAGCTTAAGCAATTCCGACGCTACGCGACGTTCCAAATCGCAGTCGGTCTGCAATATTAATACTCATTTTCACTGAACGACACTAATGCACCACATCAAGTAGGCCATACGCCTCCCATTTACAACGAATAAGATTAATAATCAATGAAACTATATGTCGCGGAAAACTGCTCGCTCACAATCAGAGCGTTCAAACCGTCGCATGAAACGCATGTTCGACGGGTTAGTTTGCGACTTTGCTCAATAGGTTCAATTACAGGAAATCAAGACGTGAACATCAGATCAATTATCAAAGCCACTGTTGATATGACTACAAAACAGTAATTCAATGACACTTCATACATGCGACTTTGCTAAAAAAATACTCCAAGCAACGAATGCGAACCGTTTTCTGCTTCGGCGCAATCAAGTCGATGTCGTCAATGAAGAGCAGGGCTGGAAGCTTATATTCGCACTCCGCAAACACCTTGCGGAGATTCGCTTCAGACTCCTTCGAAAGCCAACTGCGTGCTGCAATGAACAATTTACACCCCCATAATTAGTGTCTGCTGGTGGATATTCAGCTTGAAGTGTTCTAAATAAGCACTGAGTGCACCACTTTTGGGTGATGCACTGTAATTTTAAAATATTTGACTTTCACCTAACGGCAACCGGAAATTTTGACTTCACAAAATCGCATTAAAAAAGAATAAATGAATAGGAATAGTGATAGAAACGCACCACAGATCCCATGGAAAGGCACGCCGATCTCGCTGGCGACCGCCCGAGCGATCAGCTTCTTGCCGCTGCCAGGAGGTCCGATCAGAAGAACGCCACGTGTCGGCTGAAACAATCAAGGTAAACAAATTTTTGTCGATCAGTAAGATGACGCATGTAATAAAAATCTCGCGTTCTTGTCATACCGAAGGACGAACGTCCTTGTCTGCACCAAAAAATTCATTCGATTTAGGATGGGCAGTGGGGATCGTGCGCGGTCAGCGTTGACTGACGAATGTCCAAAATTTCGTAACGCGTGAGGTGGATATGAGGGGTTGAGTGGATCCGTCGGCACAAGAATGCACAACACAGTTCATTTTGACGTTAATGATGGTAAAAAGGTTAAAAAGCAGGGTAACGTAATTTATGGGAAGCCTTCAGTGAGAATTATCAAAACAAAGATATTCGTGAAATGCCAATAAATGCAATTTTGCACATTCGCGTTAATAGAAACAGTAGATTTGAAAAACACCTTGATGCCCATGATTTTGACCAGCTTCGGCTGGCGCATTGGCAGCTCGAATACCTCTCGGATGTCGGTCAGCTGCGCATCCACGCCCCCAATGTCGTTGTAGCTGATACCTTGCAGCAGAACGAGTTCTTCCTTCTGCAAAATAACGTGCATATATAGACATTTGTTGATGGCTTAACCGCAGAAGAGAATTTTGGTTCCAGCACGAAAAGGTTCATGTGCGACATTTGAGCTGTGCTTACGAAAGACAAGGTACAACGCGTAACGAATTAATTTGGCGATTCGTAACCATACCCTATCGTGTTTTTTGCTGATGGACAAGTAAGAAGCATTTTTGACCACACAACGAAAATTTATGACAAAGAGTCTTTTCGGATTACGGTGCTCTCTTCGGCATTCTCTTCAGCTCATACAAAATTATGTCTATAGTGAAACTATCGCTGAAAATCGGAGGTTAAGCATTTGGGTACGAACACTAATATTGGGCGCGTGATTGCAGTTTTATGGAATTCATAAATGATGGTGACTTTAGTTTGAGAAACGATTTTTAACCAACACCAAAATGCTTTATCTGTCACGTTAAATTTTCACTTCTGATTCGATGCGATTAAACGAAACTATCCCACCTCACATTTGACCGCCTTGGACACCTGAATTACGGCGGCGGAGTTGACCACGCACGCGGGCGACGGAGACATGCCGATCACCTGCAACAATTTCATCAAAATAATACCATAACTGCACTTGCCAACTATAGACCGACTGACCTTGAATGCGACGGTGCGCATCGCAGAGGAGACTGTGAATACATCGCCTTTGTGTATCGGGAGCCGATAACGCCGGTCCGAAAAGTAGGGCCTTAGGAACGCATTGAGCAGATTGCTGAAAGATTTTCGTTCACGCACACGGATTTTGGTATTCTATTTAGTGAATGTTGGCCTCCCAAACAATAGCAGCGAAGCCATTGTACCGCCCACTTTCATTCAGTAACTTTAACATTCTACCAGTTCAATTCTTTCTCCCATCACGTTAACTTTGAAGTCTTCTTTCGTCAATAAGCAATGCTTACCCGGTCAAGCAGTCGATTGTGTCAGCGACAGGAGCTATTTGCACGCTTTGGGCGATGGGAATGTTCTTGAAGGCGGTGATGCTGCAATAAAAGTAAATCGAGTCAGCATTGCAATCTATCAGTAGAATAAGGGTGTGTCTGGAAAGTCCCTTGACACTTTGCTTTTCTAATAACTCTAGCTACTTGCACCGATGGAGCTGAAATCTGACAGTTTTATTGTCCGTGTTATTTCAATTTCGATTATTTTAAGGAAATTGGCTCAGTTTGGCATATGCACGTCCGAGATAAGGGCGGATGATAACAAAGTGTACGGCGTCGAACTTACTTCAAAAATTTCGAATTCTGTCATAGAATACGAGTCTATCGAATATTCCTGGTAAATGCATTAACAAATCCAAAATTTATCGAAGTATGTTCGCCACCTAAAGGGGCTTTCAGACACTCTGTGCACAAAAAAGGAACGTACTTGATAACGTCGCCAAGGCGCACGCGGATGTTGTTGCGTAGAATTCGGTGCATCCGTACCTTGCCATTGGGGCAGGAGTCGTCGACGACGACGACGGAGACCGACGGCTTGTTCTTCTTTCCCATAAGTTGAACAACTTCGTGTTCGACGAACTGCATCTCGTCCATCTTCACCTGAAACACATGCGCTCGATTTTATGAAATGAATGATGACAATCACGGTCGTTTAGCAAACAGAATTATTAACAATCAACACTAGCACAGACATGCCAGGTTGACATGTCAATTAAAGTCTGAGGCTTACAAAATGCCGTTCAAATATGCTGATTTTGTGGCTGGACGTGCCGCAATACAGATCAGACCGACGGGCAAAAACCGCTCAGACATCATATGAATGGGAAAAGGTGAGGTAATGTGTTCTTAGAGAGGTATTAGGAATGAAGTAACCAGAAGTACGGAAATAAGATATACGCAAACAAATAAGTTTGGCAAGCTTTCGGCCGGAACAATAGCTGAGATGACTTTTGCTTCAATAACTATCTGATCGACTCAAAAGAAATCATTTAGAGGTAGTTACAAAATCAGTGCGCATAGGTTCCTTCAACTTTACCGAAATGTAAAAAACGAGTGACCAAGTGTGAACAATTTGGTTAATATTACGCACCTTGCTAATGCCGATTATCGCGTGGTAGTTGCTGTCGGCCTCGTCGGTCAATTCGAGCTCGTCGACAATGAGGCGAAAGCTGTTAGAATCAAAAGTCAAATAAGCATCAAAAGCGTTTAGCAACTAATATTTAAAAACTACTCATTTGGGAAGCATGTGGATTGTTAAAAACAGTCAAAGTTAGGGATAGGAAAGGGTAGCCTAAAAATAAAATGAAAAATTATTGTTAGAGACACTCAAAATTTAACTTCTAATCCTTCCTTCCATGGAGCAACAACAAACAGAGTGAAAGTTTTTGAGTGTCAAACTGAGTGAAATCCAAATTAAAATACGATAAACACTTACGAGACAGCCGCCATTCTTACTCTTTTTTCTTCCTTTTCCTTGGTTGGCGCAAAAAGCGCACCATCCACTCAACACACCACAACCATCAAACACTGATTTGAAAATTGATAACTGATGAAAGCAGGCGGGAAGGCAAAAAACAGCGATCGATTTTGAACGGCTACAGTTATTAGTTCTTATCAGAACTTTCGTGTTGGGACAAGATAAGTAATAATGAATCTAGTAGGATACATAAGGAACTTTTGCTCATAATTACCGCGGTCTTTGTGTCCCAACCCAAGAGTACAAGAGTTGTACTGGCTTTACAGAGCAAGCCCAACGTCTAAACTACTGAAATGACTGTAGAAGGCTGCTTGTTTACGCCACTGCGTGCACCCCAGTTGAGTGCCATTGCCAAAAATATGACGCGAATTGGATCTTGTTTCGAAGCGACAATTTTCAGGTTCATTTGGTTACGGTTGTCCAGCTGAGCTTCTTTTCCTTCGCACATCGCAAATGGTAAACGCCGAATATCCTTCCGCGTCCCTTTTTGAAAAACGTTGTTATTCCTTAAATTATTTGCTGAAACATTGTTTCCAATATACAACCAGCACTGCTTTCAGTGCGTGGCTGTCATTCTATTCAAAACTGTCGTTCTGTTCAACTAAGTACGGTATGTTGTCTTATGTTGCTGCATTCTTCTCTACCTATCTGCTCGAACTTTTTTGCAGATCGGATTCGCTTTCAAACTAAATTTCAAAGCGGACGCTAATAGATCTAATGTAATCGCCAAAACCTGTCACTGCCGAGCAACATTGCGATGTTGGCCTCCACAGCATGACTTACTCGTCCACTCGCACTCTGCCTCTCCTCAGTTTTTTTCACCGATTACTTTCGCGTATTACACGACAATTTGCGAAGGACTATTTTAATAATCTGCCAGATGAACTGGTGGCCAAAGTCTTTCGATTTCTGCTAGCCGAAAATGAAAATCGTTTGACCAAATGCAGCCAGCTTCATTTGGTCTGTCGCCGATGGCATTCAGTGTGCATCAGTTGGGCTGAGCATTTGCCCAAGCGCGATACTTTTTACTGGTTTTGTGTCACAGACGACGGCTGGGTCGTCAATCTTTTAAACTTCAAGAATTTGCCAAAATACACAAACTACAATGGTTTGGGTGGCGGTCCTAAGCTAATGGATATGCTGAGGCACTTCAATATCCAACGGGCGCATTTGCTGTTTGAGAATGCAAGTTGCACGGACGCTGTGCTGCTTCAGTTGATTAAAAATCAACTGACTCACTGTAGCCAGTTTACATTCAACTTTACAGACATGAGTAGTGTGACTGATGACGTTCTGACAACTTTCTTCGAAGATGTCGCTAATTCAAATTGTAACATCCAGCTGTCAATCTCCAATGTGAAATCGCCTGAAGGTG
>JAQGAX010001345.1:0-11433 GCA_034698105.1 Plectus exinocaudatus | reverse complement strand
AAAAACATACACTAGATATTATTGGGTGCTGAAAAAAAAATTTACACTAGATAAAATGGACCTCGAATCTGGGGGGGGGTACGTAGCCCCCAGACTCCCGAATTGTACCCCCCCCCCCCCAGCCGCAAACCGGTGCCCAGGTCTGTTCTAGCTATCCTTCTGGCGAGCACATTGAGCCAAGTCTGGCAAATTCGGCTTCAAGAGTTTAGAATAGTTTTTGGAACACAAGAATCATCAGAAACCTCGAGATTACAGCTAGATAGAAAATCATAGGCGTCATCCCCATAGTTTGATTATCGTCCAACAGAGCGCGCAACATTGCGATCCAAGCAAGATTAGGGTATTGGTAGTAAAATTGTTTTTTGATATCTGCAAAATTTTCTTTGTCTATAATTGTTAAGCTTTTTTCATATCCGAGTCCATTAAAAGATTATTTAAAAAATTTCTGACGTAAAAGTCGATGACTTAACAATGGAACTGCGAGATGAACAGGGTGGCCCAAAAAAGTGTCCATTGATGTTTTTTGTTATATCTCTGCAAATAATCAACCAAATTGCAAAGTTTTTATTCATGTATAGTCCAATACATTATAAACATTGTCGTAAAACATTAGCTTTATTGGTCACTTCTAAAAAATTTGCGACATATTTCAGTGTTAGGTTCAAAATTTGTCCATAACGCGGGGTGGCGCAAACTAAAGTTTACGTTCATATTTCTTGTTATATCTCACCAATAAATGAACCGAATTACACAAAATTTTAACTGCATGTTCTCTAATGGTTCAGAAATGCTTTTTTTAAAAATTTGTCTGATCTGTTGTTTCTCGAAAATGTCTTCAACACGAACTAATTTTTCAAAGATTTTACGAAATGATGCTTGAAAATGAACAAATTGGCACAAAAAATGCACCCAACACTTGCGATACGAAGCCTCGATGTGGCAACCCACTGCTTGCAGAATCCCTTCAATTGCGCTCGAAAGCCCTTCTTTCCAAGAATGCATTGTTTCACTGTGCTCATATTGAATGGCTGCCATAAAATAGAAAAGAACCGCAAATTGCGTAGAAACAACCGATCGAGCTGATTTATTACATAAACATCTTCGGTTTATTAGAGTAAATTTAATTCAAGTTTTGTGCGATTTGGTTTGTTGGTTGTTGAGATATAATAAAAAACACCGTATGTAATGGACAAATCACTGAAATATATCAAACTAAATATTAATCACTATCACTGAAATATATCGCAAATTTTTTTAGAAGTAACCAATAAAGCTAATGTTTTACAACAATGTTAATACTCATGGTTAAAAAATCTTGCAATTTGGTTCATTATTTGTAGAGATGTAACAAAAAACATCAATGGACACTTTTTTTTGGGCCGCCCTGTATAAATATCTCACTCTTGGGCATGATTGCATCAACTCTTTTCTGAGAAGCTTTTTGCACGACTGAAACGAAGGACGTTGTTGCGGGTCTTCGTTCCACAATGCCAAAACGAGGTTTATTCTGAAAGTCAGAGAGATCATTGACACGTGTTTTCGAAACGCAGGTACATTACAGAATCAAGTGGATCGTGTACATGGTCCAAGAATACTATCCGGTGAGATACAGAACTTCGGAAACCCTCAAGAATTGAATTTTGCCTTGCGAACCACCAACAATCCTTAACCCATGGGGTAGGGTTTGGGAACTAATGAAATCTATTTCCCAGGCCGTTTACCTTAATAAACAATCATAACCCTTACAACTCTTCTGGAGCTTCTTTCGGCATTGACATGCGACCACCTGACTTTAAAAACGATTCTAGCCGACGCCATAATGAATTGTTGTTACCAACGTTTCCAATTTCTTGGAAATACGGATGGTGTACAGCGAACGTGAACAATTCCCAGACAACAACACCAAATGACCAACATTCCGAGTAAATCGTAAATTTAAGTGAAACAAGCGTTTCAGGGGCCATGTATCGAAATGGAAGTGCCATATGATTTTTCCACACTTGATACTCTTCATCACCTTCAAAAATTCGCCTTGCTAAACCAAAATCTGCCACTTTCAAGGTGAAATCCGATTTTAGAAGAACATTGCGAAGGGCGACATCTCGATGGAGTACCTGCAAAATGAAAAATTTATCGGAAAGCGAGTGCAGCGAAAGCCAGCAGCATTGCAATAGTTTAGCTACTCTTATTTAGAAGTTAGTAATTAGTTTAGTAATTTTTGCCGAAAATTATTCCCTTTGTATTAGTTAAATACTAATTACTTAATAAATTAAGTAGTTAGTTAAGTTTCAACATGTTTATTTCGCTAGTGATTGGTTAGAACACTAATCATTTCAATCAGTAAAATTATATTGTAATTAGCACTATTGCACCACTGCAGGTCAGCTCTTGAATTTTTTATACCCACCAGAATGCATACATGTAAGTAGGGAGCGTTTACCCCTCAAACTCGGGAAAACTGAAAACGATGCAAAAATTGGAGAAAATTTAAATTTTTACTATCCCGCCAAATTTTGCCCTTGATTGTGCAATTTTTTCCTAAACTCCTCCAACTAATGGCAATTGCTACTTGTACAGCATGCCGACAAGAATACTAACCGCTGGTTGAGCGTCAGAGGTGGGTGTAGGGATGCGTGCCTCACGTGTACCAGGTGTCGAATGGTGGGGAGGGGTTCAGGAGAAAAATTGCATTATCAGGCAAAAAATTGGCAGTGCAAGTGCAGCTTCAGCTCTACAATCTGCAATTAAAATTAGCCATATCTGAGAACATTCAATTTTTCGTCTCGGGTCCGCTCGTAATGTAAAAAGTTGTCACCATCGAATGCACTAATTCGAATCCAATTGAAATCGACCCAAAGTATGAAATTTTGACCAAATTAATCACAAAAAACAAAAGCAAACCAAAAACTTGAAAATCAGGTTGAAAATAGACGAAAGTTGAAAAACTGACTTAGTGAAGGATTGAACCTAGGTAATTCAGTTGCGAGGTGACAACTTTTTCCACTATGGGCGGTCCTGAGTCAAAAATTGAATATTCTCGGATCTGGTTAATTTTGATTGCAGATTGTAAAGGTGAAGCTGCACTTTCGGAAAAGTACTCATTTGCCATAATTGGACACTATTAAGGGGTACTAGGAAGCTTTTTATTCGACAAAGTTACCCGTTTTAAAATTTTCAAGTTTTGCGAGTCATGCCATTTTTTTAGTTTTCGTTTGATTTTTGTAATTTTTTTGCGAACCACCCGGGCCAATCTTCCCTATAGGAAAAGCACAAAAACTTCGCGGAAAACGCCTTGAACAAAAAATGGGAAGCCCTCAAAAGGCCCCCAAGTGTACGGCAGTTTTGCCCGCCAGTTTTGCCAGTTTTGAAAAGTGATGCCCGCCCAGGGGGCATCACTTTTCCAATTTTCGCCCGTGGACGATCACTCTACGAGCTAGTAAGGTCAAGGATATTTTTTTCGGGACACCCTGTAGTAGCCCAGGGCAGCTATTTCTTAAAATACGGTACAGTGAATATTAAATCGTTTATTTTGAAATTTTGCACTGAACTAGGATGAAATTATTTTTTTGCCAACAATTATTGAACTAATTAGTGACTAAGTAAGAATTACTCAACAATTATAACACTGAATGAAAAGTGTACATTCCGCGAAAGTTACCGTTTGGACCTAATTTTTCACTCTTACATGCTCCATATGGAGGACAGCAGCTCATGCTATGCAGTGGATAAACACCAACGTAAACCAGAGCATACATTTTTTTTCGTCAGAAAATGCATGGCTCTCGCGATTTGCAGAGCGAACCAAAGAAGATCGCTTGTCGTAATGAGGCCGTTTTCCCGTCGCAAGGAAAAATTATCGTCCCATGTCAGATCTCGCAATTGCTAAAAATAAATCCTAACTAATCTTAAAATTAAGAATACGCAGTGAAAGATGAAAACGGTGGTCTGCATGTCAACCGACTGAGAGATTTTAGCTTTGAACAGAAAATCGATAATCCTAAATTTTACTCAAATTGTAATAGCTAACCGATCGATTAAAGATGAACAAAAGATATGAACTAGCGATTTACTGATTGCAACTCTACCTACCTTCCAAGTCTGCCGTTTCGATCCTGTATCGTCTCCTTTTTCGAAATTGAGCTCATTTTCAAACAAACCGTCCCGGAATTTTTCTTGAAGAAACCGATCCATGCTTCCGAATTCACAGTACTCGGACAACATACAAAACTCGTTTCTTAATGTAGTTATTGCACCAACAAATTTGAGCACGTTATCGTGTCCGCCAGACTTTTGAAGACTATGCATTATAAACAGCTCGTCTCTGAGAACATTTCTTTGTGCTTGCTGCATCTCAGGATCGCAGTCACATTTTGGCACCTTGACTGCAACCTCCATAATACTATTTGCTCTTACCAACTTTCCTTTGAAAACATCGCTGAAGAAACCATGTCCAAGTGACTGAAAGAAACAGTAAAACGACCAATTTTCGCGCTCATTTCTCAATCAATCTAAGTCCACGTTCACCTCTGCTCGGATGTTAAAGAACTTACCTGTTCTCTGTATATAGTAAGTTGGTTGGGAGTTATTTCGAAACTTTTGTCAAAGCTGAGATAGATTGGAACAGCTTGATATGAAAGATTTTGGCTCGTCGCCAAAGCATCATCGTCTTCAATTAACCTGTCCACAACCGTAGCATTATCGATTTGGTCGTCGTTCTCTTGAGACTTCTTATTGATTTCTCCTTCAAATCTTCTCAAGCTCATGACGGTAAACCTTTTTGAAAACAGTAATGGATAGTTTTTCGATGAGAACAATGCAGTCCGTCCGCTGTAATAGCTAGTGTTGCAATGGTTGACAATCGAAATCACAGTTAGTTATAGTAACGGTTGGGCAGGGTAAACAAATTTTAGTTAGTTATTGTTATAGTTACTGTATGACTTTTATGTCATTGTTTCAGATACTATTAGTACAGCAGGACGTACAGTTACCTTTAGATTTACGACGGATGGTTGCGGTATTCATTGGAAAACAAAGATAAGCAACCGCGATGCCAAGCCGTTTTATCAAAAGCGCACACATGTCGTGCCCTTTGAACACTGTTTTTATCAAGTCGGCCTGGTCTCGTTACAATAAATGTTTGCAACTCGCCTTTTACTTGGAATTGCAGACGAGAAGCAGTGACGTACGTAGACAAACGAGAAGGGGCGTAAGAGAGAACCGGGGGGGGGCGCGAAAAATGTTACTCAAAGCAAAGCGTTGCAGGTGAGTGCGCAAAAAAAATAATTTTTGCATTTTTAGAAGAATAAAGATATAATGACAATTCAGCGAAGAAAAAAATTAAAATGAAAAAATAAACAAATGTCACCAATGGGAATCGAACTTGCAACCTAAATGCTAGTGTGCTTATCATTATCAAGAACTGATGAGAACACACGTTTTGTACTGTATTTCGAAACATTTTATGGCAAATGTGATCACGACTATGCTAAATACTGTGGCGTGTGTATCGTTTATTCGCAAATTGAACGTTATGAAATAGTCCATTGAATAATTTAATCACTGGATGCCTTTTAAATGAAAAAATTCAAGAAAAATATACAAGTGCAACTGATACACACTAATTAGTCCAGATTATTATGAGTTTGCTGATAACACCGTATAGTTCACGTGGACAGTTGGTTTGCATTAATAAAAAATTAAGAGCGAAGAGTGAATCTGCTAAAAATTGATTTCGGAAAGGAATAGATTTCAACAATATACATTCAATATGCCTTTCGCAGAGTCGCAAACTCCGTTCGTTTTATAATCGTCAGCAGCAATTATTTGCTACATTTGTTTACGTACGTTATGTAGGTACAGACAGAGAAGAAGGCGCGGAATTTACAGACCAAACAGTGAGCAAACATAGTCCGATTTATTATTGGGCAGTTTGTATATCTATTATTTACTCTTGATCTCTGTATTCACACAAGTAATGAAACCATTCCAAAGCTGTAACAGCACTGAGCGTATTTTGATCTTTAAAAATGACCGCATAGTCATGATTGGTTTTGTGCTGATTCATTATTTTCTTCAGAATCAAAACATTCTCTGGAATCGACCTTTTCGGCTGTAGATCACTGTCAATCCATTGCCAACGTTTAATTTCTGATGAATCACCGTTTTCTGAGAAATATTTAGCACCAATATAGTATGGTGGGTTCTCCTAAAAGAAAAATACTTCAGAAATTAAGTATTGAGGAAGCGGTTTTCTTTTGCGATTTCTTCCGGCATCCCATATTTCTACGCTAAAGGCTTGACATCAATATTGCACCGGCCATTGGTTCACAGTATTGCAGTAAAATGTAAACATTAAAATGCCAAGTGTATGACGAAGACATGAGGCAAATGGTTTTCCCTTCCAGTGATTACTGTATTAGGCGCGGCAAGACCATGGAAGTTGAGTCCATTCCAAATGCGCATCGTACATGCACATCTGTACACATTTGTATGCAGAGTATCAAATACAGTTTCGAACAAATATGCCGTCTACGGCATGCAAGACGCGCACAGATTATCATTTTTACAAATGCCTACAAATGTGAGTGCAATCAACGCTGGATGCGTTTTATTTGGAATCGACTCAACTGCCACGGTTGTTGATGTTCCTAATAGAAACTAGATAAAATGCTTACTTGTTCTCCGGTGCGACGATGGATCTTCATAACACCTCGAAGTTTATTTAAAAGCGTTTCGGATTCGATCCAAGCCAAACGGGAAACTGCGGCCGACGGAATGTCGTTGCAAAATCGACTTGTAAACGCGAACTGCGATGGTGTATTCGAACCGACGTAGCATGAGCCATTTAGATAGAGCTTTGTATTCGTTGGTAGCCGTTCACATTCATCTATATAATTTATAGGTTCGTGCAGAATATCTTTTTCTGAAATAGCTGGATTTAATTTGCAAGAAGGTTAGTTCTCTATCATTAATTTTGCTTTCCCGCAAATTCAATATTCTGGGCGACCAATGAAGGGGTGCCAAAAATAATTTTGGCAAAACGAACGTATTATGTTTGAGGTAGATCATATTGAGCAAGTTACTATTCAAAATGTGCGCCACGGACACGAAAATTAGGTCATGTATTCGTTTAATTCGGATAATACAGGACGTTCACTTACTATATTCGCAGTCGCTTTTTGTCGGATCAACGAAAACTTCAATCTTCAACGTTAAAACGTCATTGTCAGATAAATTAGAGATGTGGGTTAAATTTAATGCAAAGGTTTTGGCGTCAGATTGTTGTGTGTTATAGATAAATCCATCATGATTCCGATGAAAGTCGTTTCCAACCATAACTTCACGTCCATCGCCCGTTAGCAACAGCATTGAGCGCCAGGCACGCTGATTCGGAGGTCCTTCGACGTATTGAAGCAAGAAAGGAATCATTCCATTTCCTTTTTCTTCGAAATATGGCTGCCATATTAGACTGCTGCAGTGGGGGCTGGAGCCCAACCTCAAACCACCTTTCCTACCGTAGACTGGATCATTCAGATTTGCATTGAATATTTCAGATGCCGTGAAAGACCACGACCATCGAGCAGCTATCACTCCAATCCTACCTGAATTGGCCAAGAATGGAGGGCAAATATTTATAATGCAGGAGAGGGGTCACAAAACACCGCACAGTTTTGTGAATTCCTTTAGATTAAAAAAATAATGATGAAAGATTGATGAAAGATGAAAATAAAGAAAGATTTGACCTAATTTTCCTATTCGGACATTTTTGATGGACTAAGTTTTCATGCGTTATAAAACTGGATGAAGTCGAATTCAAAAACGAGAGACTACATCTATTTCTTCTTTAGATACATTCATGGTTTATGATTAATTACATATCACTCGTCCTGGAACTCGTTGTTGCAAAAGGATACATGTAGCTGTACAGAAAGAGTACTTTAACAAACCTTGGTACGTTGTCGGTGTTGCTACCGTTTTTTTTGTTGTTGTGGTTGATGGTACTGTTGATACGGACAACATCTGTACAACCAGAAACCCCAGTAGAACACTCAGAAGCAATGACGGAAAACAGCATAAACACAGCACTGAAAGTGAATCTAGTCTCTAACCGTTCTTTGTCCATGATGATTAGAACATTAACAGTTACAAAGTGCGCATTCGTTCCGATAATAAATATAAGAAAATAGACTGACTAACCTCTACGTAGTTGTGAAGTTCGATTTTCTGTGACCTTTTCCTCGCCGATGATTGACTCTAGATGCATGACGGCTTTATTTTCAAACTTTTGGTATGGCACCACAAATTCACTCTCGTCACTTGAATTAGAACAGTGCACGACGTTATTGTTCTTTTTCTTTGGCATATCTTTGGCAAGTTCTGCGAGCTAAAATGAATTTCGGAAATTAGATATAGGCCGCGTCATCGGCCGTGGCTGCCGAGTCCATTCCAAATGCTGCGCATCGTACATAAATTGCATGCACATCTGCGTACGATACTCTGCGAGCGCTGCATTACGCTGATGTGTATGCAATATACGAACGATGGTCAGCGTTTTGAATGAACTTAACAGGTACTGTCGTTGACGCGACCTATAGTAAAGTTAAATGAGGGTTTACACAATCGAGTTGTACAGTATCCGTCCGTGGACTCTTCTCTGGGCTGCGATATTGGTTGAAAATGATTATCTGTCTTTTCCTTCAGTATTTGTGCATTATGGATATATCGAAACTTAATCTACATCAAGAATTCTTAAGAATGAACGAGTTTTTCAGGCTTATCACGATTTCCAAGAAAAGTAGAACCGGTGACTGAATCATGAAACGACGTCGTTACTATGTAAACGACGTGCACATCTTTATCATGCCCATGGGCAGGATGTTTAATGTTTGAGCAATCTTTGCATGTTCTCTTTCTGTCTGATTTAAATTTTATAGAGTCATAAAGTACTGTATACTTACAGGGTGACAACTAGTCTTTTCTCAACTCATTTTATTTATAACTTTAAATCTAGTAAACCAAATTGCTTAAAATTTAAAACATATCATTATGTAGTACGTGCTTTTGCGCAATCCTGCAAGCGCTCATTTAAAGTAGTGGTTTATATCAGTAATGGTTTTGATCGCTGAGAAAGATGAAAGGGACAGAAAGTCACGTGATCTGTCGGCACTCATGCGTTTACTGCTAAACTGATTAAATTTGTGATGGTCTAGTGGCGCGTCTTTCTCGCAGGATCCATTGAAAAGTTGAGATAGAACTTAATTGTCACCCTGTATTATGGAATTGGTTGAAAAGAAATATTGTTTTTATTAGTCAATTATTGAAAATATGGGAAATCTGCAGATTTAATTTAGAATTAATTAATAATATTATAATATATCGGAGATTTAATTAATTAATATTCAGATTTAATTTTCAATAATTTTAGAATTGAGAAATCGATGAAATCTGTGTATTGTACCTGTGGATTGGCAATTTTCAAATCTTTCAGTATCATTGACTGACTCTTCTCGAAGTCAGGTCTCTTAGCAGGTTCCATGCTCCATAATTGTGATATTAATCTTCGTCTAAAATGATATTCATGATGTACAACAATTACCGTATTCTGCATCGAATATGATCTGCGATGAAGGCTGAATTTTGTCTCTACTGAAAAAGTCCGAGAATTTTTGACTTTCGAGTTGTCCAAGAGCTTTAGGATCAGAGGCTGGGATGAAAAACTTTTGAGGGATTAAAAATGAGGATTTGGATCACAAACCCCAATCTGTACATGAATCAGGCGCGTAGCTGAGGGGGGGGGGAATTTTTTTCCAGTTTTTGGAATTGCCCTCTCCGGATTTCGGAGGCGCAAAAAATGAGGAGGATCCCCAGTTTGAAAATGTCGACTTGCCCCTCTGGATATCGATTTCGCCCCCCCGTTTCCGATTTCTGGCTACATGCCTGATATAATGAATCCATGAAACGTAAGAAATTTTTGTAGAGCCTATTAGACTGCAGAAAAGTAGAGTCTAATCTAATATTATTCTAAGCAAAAAAAGAAAATGCGTCCTAAAGAGTATACCAACTGCTTTTGTATCAGTGCTTACATGGACATGGGCGCAATTTCCGGTACTGAAAGTCGTTTGCCAGCTCCGAGAAAAGCATTTATAGCACATCCGTGCACAACACCATTCGTGCCACATTCTTTGAGATAAGGTTGGCGTATCGCCAGTGTGAACAATTCCCATAGCACAATTCCGTATGCCCAGCTTTCCGACTTGTCGGAGAACTGTGAATACTGCAAAACTTCAGGGGCCAAATAGCCAATCGGCATTGCAGGGTACATGGATGGTTGATAGATTTCGCCGACAATCTTTCGAGACAAACCGAAGTCGGCGACTTTTACGATGTAATTGTCGGCAAGTAAGACGTTTCTCAGGGCGATGTCTCGGTGAAGTATCTGAACATTTGATGTAGGTATTGAATAGAAGTTTATTTATTATTGTTTGAAGATGGTTTGAACTTCAAACCTTGTCTCACCCTTCTTGGTTAAAACTTTGAACCACAGAGCTTGCGCGCGCATAAGGCATTTACAGCAGTTTTTTCTGCTTTAATGAGCATATATTAGCGCGGATAAAAGTACTGCATTAATGTCACAAATTGTGAAGGACCACAGAAACGAAATTTGCAAACACATCTCTGGTACAACAAGCAACTATAATGCATTGAAATTAGAACCTAAATTTGAATTTTCGAGGATGTATTATTTTGAATTGCGATAGTGATCGCAATGGGGCAAGTACCGGTTAATGATCAACGATTCGTACCGATTGTTTCGTTAAGAATTCCATAGCTTGAGCGATTTGCAAACCGAACCACATCAGGTCACTGGTTGTAATCATGCCATCTTTTCTTCGCGCTTCAAATTGATCTTTCCATGTAATATCTTTTTCGATCTAAATTTAACTAACATTTAGACAACCTTTTTAATTTTAGGAGGCAAAGCAAAAGAAGTGCCCTTTAAAAAAATCTATAATGTTCGCGTCCGGTTTCTGGAATACTGTTTAACTGATTTCTCTGCTGACCATGAGCCGGGAGGGTGAATCACCAGACCTGGGCGTGGGGGGTGAGCACCCCCCAGAGGGTTTCGCAACTCTGAGGTCCGGCATCTGGGGGGTGCAGAAATTTTTTGAAAGAGAAGGGGGAGTACAATGATTTTGGCTGGCTAAAAGAAAATTGAGGAATAGGGTAATAAATTGCACTTCGAGCTCATCGGAAAATTATTGAGAGCTACAATAAGTTTAAACACAAACAGCTGCGATGCTTGAATGTTTGGTTACCTGCCAATAGAATTCAGACATCGGCAGCTGATAGCCGTCTGTGCCGTGAATGATATATTCGTTGACGAATTTTTCGCCGTATTCCTTTTCCTGAAGAAATTTATCGAGACTGCCGTAG
>JAQGAX010001344.1:0-11439 GCA_034698105.1 Plectus exinocaudatus | reverse complement strand
GACTTGGGGGGGGGTGGCCCCCCCCCCCCCCCCCCAGCCGAAAACCCGTGCCCAACTCTGTATATCACCGTACTAGGTGCCCAAGATTTCGGTCTCGTCAATCTCACTAATGAGAAGATCCTGTATGAACTGTACCTGGCACAGGTGGGAGCATTAAAATACTGATGCTTATGGAATAAGTAATAATCTATTAAATCTGCTACTGGCAAGGGGGAGGGAGGTCAGCAGAAACAAATACCGTTCTGGCTCAGCGAAAAAAGGAACCAGAACCCAGCCACATCCATTGCCTCAGGAAGAGAAGCAGTTGCGCTACATAACAGAGATGTTCAGACACCGATCCCAAGGGCCTATTTCATAAAACTGTTGAGAGTTGACATTGAGAATTGAGTTTGGTATATCACGTGAAGAATTGAGACTACCCCTGAGTCTCAATTTTTCACGTGATAAAGCAAACTCAATTCTTAATTCTCAACTCTCAACAGTTTTATGAAATAGGCCCAGAAGAAATGACCAGGCCGAGGCTGGGGCGATGCCTGAAAAACTGGCGGGGCTGGGACAATTAAACAAGCACGAGTTTTTGGAATCGCCCAGCAAAATTATTAGCAAAAAGCCAGAAATTTAGTGCAAAATTTGAGGTACATTGAATTGAAGTATTTAAGCTTTATTTCAAATTTCACGCAATTTGGTTCATCCATTGCTGAGATATATGAAATGAAAAAAGTTACAGTTTTTTAAACAACCTGTATTTGCCTCGACGTGAACGCGTCTGAACTCTTTCAATAGGTGTAGTTAGGGGGTCAAGAACATCGCACCCCACGAAGCCTCCGGGAAGCATCTCAGCCATACAGGGTTCGCAGTTTAACTTTGTCACCACGAAAGCAAAACTGTTTCGCGGCTTAGAATACTGTTGCTTCACATGCGAAAAATTGTAAAACAATCGAGAATGGTAATTCATCTTGGTTTTGGTCAAGATATGATAAAAGACATAAAAGACGATGTCATAATACCGAATGTTATTGTGAAGCCGATATTTCCCCATCATACAACTGCAATGCTGAATTACGGTCAGTTCGTTTGCTTCGGTTTAAGAAACATCGACTGCGACGGTAGGATAACAGTTTTACTCTGTCTGTAGAAGGGGTGCCATATATTTTTTATATTAAATTAACTGTCACAATATCATCAATGAATACTGTACACTATTGAGCTGTTCACATTTTAAACAGTCATCGATGCTTGACCTCTGGATTTGTACGTTGCTCTCCTTGACTGCTGCACTCGAATACTTTAAGGACAAAAGTTGTCCGTATCGCCTAAAGAAAACATTTGTTTCCCGCAAATTACAGACGATTTTAATATAACCCAAACACTGAGCCGACTGCTGGAAAACTGTGCACAGGAAAAAAGCCAATTTAAGAATTTGAAAATCCGAGCCCATATTTGCAACTTTAACTGCTCAGAACAACGAACAAGAATTGACTTGGCAGACGGGATATGCTTTATCAGTCGTGCTACCGGCGTTCTTCCATTTGAATGCATCATTTTGGTCCGCCAGAATACAAGCCTTATTCCCGTTGTCATCACTTGGGAAGTCAGCAGCCCAGTTATTGTAGTCGTCCGGATGTGCCTAAATTTATGTGCAGTTTACGAAAGAAATCGAGTTTATAGGTGACTTGGGGAAAGTTTGGGCACCAAACCGAACTAAATAACATCGAATCATAATGCTTTGATTGAGCCACCCAAAACATCGCGATCAAACACGGGGCTCCCATGCGTTTTGCGTGTGAGTAACATGGACCTCTACCTGAATTATTGAGCTATCATGTGAACGGCTCCAGCAATATTGATTGGGTGCTGATCGGTCGTTCAAGCCAATCCAGTAGGGTAGTTTTGACGTGCTAAAGCTGGTGGCTAACTCTAAAAGAGTGCAGGTTTTTGCCCAGTATCAGTTGATACATGAACTTATTTACTTCCGACCACAGATATAGGTGGAGACTTTGGGCGGACTTTAGGTCCCCCAAACCAAGAAAAAGTACTCGAAACCCCCTCCAATCTGAGAAAAATACCTGAACCACCTATGGAAATCGGCCGTAAATTCAAAAAATTTGCATAATCAGGCAAAACGGTTATAATTTTTGAATTCATGCAATTGTTTTTGTCTGATAATGTAAATTTTTTACCCAAATTATGTTCATTGTTTCCTGAACGCCTCCCCAACTTTCGAAACCTGTTACATGTGCAATTCAAATCAAGATAATTTCGAGGTGTTTACAATCACAATCGGCCACCACGTCTGTATTCTCCACGAAAAAGAAGTGTACAGGGTGGGCAAAAATTATGTAATAGGGTTTGATCGGCTCCTGCTCGGCATTGCAAGCGTAACTTCTAAAGCGAAATTTTTTGAAAGAAAGCCTAGGATCTAACTTAGAGAATGATAGCAAAATTTTAGGCAAAAACGGATAGGCCGATTATTAAACTTTTTCAAAACAGATAAAGTTTCATTTTAAATCGTCTGAGTCAGAAGTGCGGTCGTGGGCAAAAATTAAGTAAAAAGGTTTGATCGGCGTTTGCTCGGCAACACAAGCATAATTTTGCAAGCGAATTTTTTTAAAGAAAGCCCAGTTTCTAACTTTGTAATCACATCAAAAATGTTGGGCAAAAATACCGACTGACGATAAATTTTCATAAAACAAAATGCTTCATTTTGAGACATTTCATTGCTTCACAAAAGTCTCAAAATAAAGCATTTTGCTTTTGAAAATTTATTATCAGTCTGCAATTTTGCCCAAAGCTTTTGGTATGATTCCCTTAGTAAGAACCTGGGCTTTCTTTTGAAAAAATCCGCTTGCAAAACTATGCTCGCAATGTCGAGTCGGAGCCGATCAAACCTCTTTTACTTGTGCCCACCCGGTATCTCTTTTTCATATACTGTAAACTGGTTTTCTAAATAGAGGCGACGCACTCAGCTTCATTTCATTTTTGATTCTGTGCTTCAAAAATTTCAATTTATGATCGGGCAAGACCTATTATTTGCTTAGAGGATAACCTATTCGTTTTTGAATTTTAAGTCTCACAATTTGTTTAGGTGCTTGACACAGGTGGCCATGAGTCGGCGGTTGATTGAACGGGTTGTTTCAGCCTTTTTTCTGATCGGCTTATACCACCCCCCGCCAATAACTTTGCACCATGCTATGGGATTATGCTGTACTCCCGATAATTTACAATGTTGCTGACGACCGGTTTTAAAAAGGATCAGCAAAATCCAAAAAATTTTGAAATCAATCTCCAGATTTAAGTTATTATTTAAGGTGACTGGAATACTTTCCCCCGATCAGACGTGGGCGCTGGAAAATTGGGCATATCCACCTAAGAGGTAGTGTTGCCGCGGTACTGACCGTACGGTACGGTACGGTACGGTACGGTACGGTATTCACCGTACTCACCATACCGTCAATACCGAAGGAAAAAATATCGTAGAATACCGTACCGTCAAAAACCGTAGAGGAAAAATACCGTACAATACCGTACCGTCAAATACCGTACGGTCAATACCGTACCGTACCGTACCGTACCGTACCGTACCGCGGCAACACTACTAAGAGGGACACCCCTGAAGGGTCGAAGTTTAGCGGAGATGAAAATTTTTTAACGTAGAAGGGGGAGTACAGTGTTTATGGTCGACTGAAATTTGGGGACCTTTCTTTTTCGGTCGCCAATTATTCGCAGCGAATTTTTTTCCTCCATTCCCCTTTAGGATCAAAATATTTTTTAGGAGATGATCCCCTTCCTAAATCTGGTCCGTCACCCCCTTGGCCGACCTACCATGCCCCCACCTCTACCTCATATCCCGTGGCCACTGCTGATGTTTGATAAGAATGTTTTATTAACTTACTATCCAAAAATTGCTGCTTGTCGGAGCTGAACACATCCACTAAGGATGATTCCTGTAAGTTCTTGCATTTCGAAAATGCTTCCATCCAAGATGATGGAGGGCTCATAATATTGACACATTCAGCGTATTTCTTGCAACCGGAATCATCGACTGCCTGCTTCCAAAATTTCGAATCGTCATCTGGACCCCAAGGGCAAAAGCAGTTCGCTGAAAGTCTATCATTATTCCGATATTGTACACACAATGACTTTTAATCTATTGTATGTAGGAACATGATTTACCGTATTTTATTCTAATACTACGATCCACTTTAATAGTACGACTCTCCTAGAGAGAGATCGCAAAATAGTACAACCCCCTCTAATAATACTAGTATAATGCAATAATAATGATCTATAATTGTACGACCTTCTCCAATAGTGCGATCTCCTAGAGAAGGATTGAAAAATAGTGCGATTAGTCGTACTATTAGAATAAATACGGTAACAGTCCTATCTGCGTACAGTGGGCTCAAGCTGTGGTATTATCCTTCAAAATTTAAGACACGATCAGAACCAGCATGGAAAGCCGGCATTAAGGAAAGGCCGATAGTTTTCCTTTTCTCTTCCTTTTCCGTTCCGGTTTTCTGGACCGGTATTCTTTTTTCGGTTCGCTATTTCTTTATAGAGCCCAAATAAGCAGTATAAAGCAAAAATTGAAATTTGGTAGTACAATTTGGGTGTCCCCCAATTCTTGCCGCCGATGCAATTTTTTTGGAACTCCCTCCCAAAATGAAATCCTTTTTTCGGACGAAAAACGATGCCACCGCAAGCAAACGGTGCCCCATAATTGCTTACTATAGCAAATTGCTCTCGTTAATTCGTCTTGAAGGTCGCGCTGATCACTTGTGAGTTTGGGCATACATGGCGATCCGATGCCTGTGAAGTCAGGTGGGTCACCTGAGCTGTACGCTATCGTAATGATCATTACTCCATTCTTTTTCATTTGATTTGCAATTATGCATGAACTTTCATCGCGCTCCGATCTGTAAAAATACGCACTATAATTTTATACGCGACGCGCAACCTACACTATAATGTCTTGAATGCTATCTTGAATTCTTACTTCTCCCTTAGAGGAAGGACCAGTCCCTTTTTGTATTGGAAGTTACGCGCGCTCAACATTCAAATGGAGTACCGCTAATTGCCCCACGAAGAGCACCGTGTTATTAATAACTTCTTCCACTTACATATGTAATCGGCGTCGAAAGCTGGGAGCGGAGTTCATGAAAATTTTGTATAGATCATGGATAGAAATTTGAAAAATCATGCAAAAATTGTCGGAAAATTCAAGTTGATTTTCAGGTCAGGTTTTTTCTCGAGTTGGAGATAAAATGCTCCAAATTCCCCACTTACAGTTCTGGTACACGAATTTTTCAGTCTTCATTTCGCAGCCATCAAACCAAACTACATGAAATATGAAACATGCATGCAACAAGCATCACTAGGCACTCTGTTAAAAAGTCTTTGGATATACCGGCTCACGGGGAAATGACATTGTTTTCACGGTGAGTATAGAATCGATAGAAAACACGTATGGTCTCCTGCGGAATTCGGTCCCATTCTTTGAATATAAACGATTTCAAAGATTGCAAAACAAGTTTTTCAGTTAGCTGGAGAATTAATCTTTCAAATGAGCTATAAATCTTCGCTTGAACCGCAATATTTGCAAAGAACGAGTCGAAAAATGACGGATATTCGAAAACGGTGTTTTTGCGGCGCGACCAAATTTTGTGGCGACCGATTGGAATGCGCTACGATTAGTTTGTCACACTGACTGCATTTTACCGATGATTGATAAACAAAGTAGAGAATCTGAGATAGTCTTTATAGGCTTTCTATGGATAACAAATTTGTGATTTGTGATGAATGATTGCAATGAGCCACTTCTGAAACCTAGCAACCAAAGTCAACGTTCAGCACGTTTCTCCGTAACTAATTTCCTCTACTTATTTCGATCCATTCTCAGACAGTAATGCGATTCCAAAGGAGAATTATAGTTTATTTGAAAAAAGAGGGAGTCGTCAGATATCATTATTCAAAGGTGAAACGATTTGCTTGTAGCGTTCAATATCTACTGTGTACTAAAACATTGGGTATTGAACAGTAGATATTGAACGCTACAAGCAAATCGTTTCAGCTTTTGAATAATTTTGAATAAGCAAATTTCGAATATCCGTCATTTTTCAACTCGTTCTTTGCAAATATTGCTGTTCAAACGAAGATTTATAGCTCATTTGACAGAGTAATTCTCCAGCTAACTGAAAAACTTGTATTGCAATCTTTGAAATCGTCTATGTTCAAAGAATGGGACCAAATTCCGCAGGAGACCATACGTGTTTTCGATTCTATACCCACCGTGCAGTAAGTCGTCTAAAAGATTTTCAAATGACTTTAATATTGATTAAGAAAACTCGATTTCGTCAAGGATAATTCATAAATTGCCCAGAAACTACCCAGTATGAGCACATATTCCTCCACAAATAACAAAATTTGCTGAAAACATTCACTGGGGACAAGCTCATGGCTTATTGCTCTTCATACACTCATTTTATGCTTTTCTCGAAAATAAGACCAGGTCTTATTTTCGAGAAAACCAGGTACTTGGAGGTTCGCGTGCTTGCCGTAATTCATATTCTGATAATTTTTTTATGATAAAACAAAGATTATTTTTAATTTGAGAAATTATTATTGAAACAGAATCATCAGATTATTGCAAAACATGCCTTAAATTGTTTTCTTTCTTGCAGTCATCCCCTACACTGGAGAATAAGATCACCAATTGAGGATTTTTGCCTCTGCGACTTTGAAGCACTGTTTGCGCTGCAAGGAGACCCCTAAAATTCATTAATTGTAAAAAAGATTCGAAAAAAGTTACTTTAACGTAAATGTATATAAAAGTAAAGTTTTTTGAATAAGTTTCATCCGACTTGTTTTCACAGTCACACTAAATGGATATGGTTTACAATCAAATAAAGTACGATTTTAGTTTTATAAGCAAGCAATATTTTACAATTTCGTTTGTCAATTAATATGGAATCATTATTCGTGAACAGTCGTGACCAAGTCAAAGCATACTCACGAAGCAAGATTTCCACCAGGTCCGCCACAATATGGTATCGACAGTGTAACATTAGCTGCATCCTTACTGCTCTGGTACGTAGTCAAATTTCCGATAATCAGGGCTCCGTCGTCACTGAAGGCAACCAAACCAATACGCGACGATTTTGTATTGCTTTGGCTAACTGTTAGATTCGTGATTATTGCGGAGAGACTGCTTTTCATCTGCAATTAAGCGCACTCGACATTTGTCTATGCGAAATTTACGGGTGGTATACGAAGTCATAGATGTGACCGGGGGGTCTAGGAGGGGTCGGACCCCCCTGGCCTGACCCCCCCGCCCGAGAAGGTCCAGACCCCCTGGCTTCGGACACCCGATACACCTATGCATGAAGGTAGTACCAGCGTATTTTTTAAAATTACGCTCTCTCTATTTTAAGAAACTAAACGGTCAGCGTTGCTTTGCTTCTATACTGTACAGTAAGCGTCGTCCGTCTATGTCTAGGCAGGTCGTATTCACTTTTCCTTGCGCTCGGTCAGCTGATCCCGGCAAAATTTATGGGCGCAGATTGGTTGAGGATGATAGGTTTACAGTAATATTGATAGCTTTAAAACGACGACTTTCAACAAAGATGGGCCGGTTTGGGCTTAGAGATACGACCGACTCGACTGGAAGTAGATATTATTATCGTACATGTAACCGAGGTCCGAGCCCAGGGGGTTTGAATCTTTCGGGGGAGGGAACGTACGGTGCTTTCGTGACTGGATTTCGGCGCGTATTACAAAAAAAAACGCCGATTTTTTTTTTTTTTTTTTTTTCGCCATTACCTGGCGAAAATGATTTTTTTCCGGCGCGGCCGGGGGGGGGGAGGTTAGGCCAGGATGATCCAGGGGGGGTCGGGCCCCTGACCAGAGAGTGGGTGACCCTCTTGGACTTCTCCCTGGTCACAAGTATGATTATTTTAGTAGATGGGATCGGTAGCACTGATATTGGTATTGACATTGGAATTGATATTGAAAATCAGTCAGCTGGTCAATTTTTCGACCAGTCCACTGATAGTGAGTGTTGCTGACAGACGTGACGCCAGAAATCGAAGGTTGGGGGTGGAAATCCAAAAGACGGCGGAGGGAGAAAAATTCAAAAGATGAGGGGAAATTCAACATTTTCTTTACAATGTTAAACTATTCACAATTTTTGGGGGAAAATCCCAAAGAGGGAGGGATTCCTTCCCATTCTCCTAGCAGCGCGCCTGAGTGTTGGTACCATACCTGTAACCAGGCGGGGGGTAAGGCCCCCCGACCGGATCGCCATGTATTGGCGAAGAAAAATTTTGAATTTCGCGGCGGTCCATACCAGGCGAAGGTCCAGATCAGACATGCGATAAAGTTTAGACCTCCCTGGCTTTGGACACCCGCTACACCTATGAGTGATACCGATAACGAAGAACTCAAAATAATGTTCTTTACTATAACTGATTTAAAGCTGATTTTAGCTGAAAATCTGATTTTTCCTTCATTGCCGAATTTCGTCTGATTATTTTGGCGTATGATCCGTTGCTAAAGCCCAACGGAAGTCGTTTGTACAAACACGTGGAAACAGAGGCAAGACAAGTAATCTGTGGAAAAACATGACATTTTAATAGTCGTTGGAAGTGCACTGTTTTGACTGTGAAATATTGAAATGCAGAACATACGGCATAAAAATCCGTTATCGTTACACTAAATGACGAATCGACGACGATAACAATGTCCACATACGCCGTCATAGGTGTACACGCGCACTGGCGAGGTACATTTCCAGCAGGCGCTAAATGCAAAATAATTGGCATACCATTTCTGGTTTTATTTATTATTTTTAAACCGGTGTCAGTTAAGACGTTTTTCTTGTATACTATAAATATTTAAATACTAGAGCAGCCGAACGATACGGTATGCGTCCATTATGCATAAGCGAACACTGGACTGGTTGCTTAACAGGTCAGACATGTGCACGAGGGTATGGGGGTACATACCTCAAGGGGTCTCATACCTCCGGGCATTTTGGGGTTGTGGGTATGACAAAAATTGCAATGATAAGGGGGGAGTACAGTGAAAACCGGCTATGCAGACGCTGAACTCACCCCAAGAAATTTTCTAAGTCCGACACGCGACTTGTGTGAAACGATAATTGCGATGACCTTGACATGATCTTGGCGGAATAACCTGTCCATTGCTCAATATGTTTTTTTCGTTTATTTCTAGGCTTAGGCTTAGGTAATCGCGAGCGTAGCGAGCTGTTTCAGTTTATTGGTGACAGCAGACGACAGTGTCTCTTGTGGCCACCCTCAATTGCTCATTTGCAGTTCTTACTATTTTAACTGAAACGGCTCGCTACGCTCGCGAGTACCTAAGCCTAAGCCTAGAAATAAACAGTAAAAATCACGTTGAGCAATGGACTGGTCATCCGCCGAGGTCATGTCTAGGTCATCACAATTATCGTGTCATGTCGGACTTAGAAAATTTCTTGGGGTGAGTTCAGCGTCTGCATAGCCGTGCACAAATTCTCCATGCCCTGAACTTTTGGCCTATGTTTTGGACGTGGTATGAAACCGGATAAGTGCACACCGGATAAGTGCACAAACCGGATAAGTGCACATGTTTTTCCAGCCCCATGTGCAACTTTTGTACGGAATTGTGACTGGATAAGTGCACAAAGAGATGGCCGCACAGCCAAGTGTCACTCAAAGTCGCGTGCCAGTAATACATAGTGGAATGAAACAATGCCTATGTCAATCAAAGTGCTTGTCCATATCCTATTAGGTGCCTTTAAACTGTTATAGTTTCTCTCTGAAAGGGCTCTCGTATGTGCGATGTAGACTATATCAGTGTACAGTGTTTTCTGAGGCCGAAAATTGGCGACCCTTTTTTGAAAGAAGGGTCGCCAGAATGGCGCGAAATTTTTTTTTACTATAGGCGGCGTCTAGGGGTATGAGCTTCGTGGGCCAAAATTTTACCTTTACGGACCCCTTTACGTTACAGTGCTCAGTGAAAGGTTTCGGACCGACCCAAACTCGTCTTGAACCCTACTCAATGCTGTTGAATCGATTCGAAGACCTAACCCAAAAAAATTCCCAGCCGAACTCGACCGAAAGACCGGACTAAGAGCATTGGCTCGGGGTCAAACCCGATCGATGAGACAAACCCTGACTGATCCGATGTCAATAACCTACCAGAGTTAAAATTGATATCGACGTCGGTACGGTATTTTTTCACTCAAATGCCGGTAGTCGGTATTTTTGAAACGAACGAAAATGTGCACACAAGAGTAATTTCTTTTGCTAAGTATAGTTTTCATAGGAGCTCTTGCCTTCTCAGCAGTTACTTTTATAATATTAAACTATGAATTAAGATAATTATTATAAGAAAATACAGTATGTTATTTATTGCAATCGGAGTCGTAATCGTGGGGCATTAACTGGTAGTTAAAAATCGTTGGGCATTAACTTACGCCTGGATGAATATGGCGTTGTCGTTATTGCTGCTGTTGTTGAAGTTGCTGTTGTTGGTGATGATGTCACTGTGGACATTGTTGAACTTACGGGTTTCGTGTTCGTTGTAATAGGCTGTAAGCTTGTTGGCTCATGTTGTGACGCAGCAAATGTTGTAGCTGAAATGGTTGAAGTTTTTGAAGTTCTCTTCGTAGTTGTATTAGTTGCTGCTGTTGACGGCTTTGGACTGTAAAATTATCATTAGTTGCGGAATTATGGAAACAAGCAAAACACACGACGTGGTTGCTGTTGAGATAAATGATGTTAGTTCTGGTGTTGTTCGTGATGAAGCAGTTGTCGTCGATTCGTGCGGCTGTTTTGTAACGGCCGTTAGCAAGATCAATTTCGGTGTGCTGTCAACGTTTCGATTCTTGAGTAAGATGCCTACAGTTACTGCAGCTATGGAGATAAGACAAAAAACTGCTACAATAAGTACAGCAATTTTTCTTCGCTGTATTATTTGAGAAATAATCCAGCTAATCAAGAAAATAGAGAGATTCTGAGAATTAAGTTTCGACTCTAAGTTGTTTGAATCCGATCCAGTTTCGATTTCTTGTCGAGAAAGCGGCAAATCTGAACTTGTGGGCGATATATGTTGATTAGCACTAGCAGAATCAATTGATGCATAAGTGCTGCTTCGCAATAACCGCCTTGCTTCAATAATCAGTCTTTCTGGAGCGTCGATATTATTCCAGTTTATAGGGCTATCATCACCGAAATCAAAATTTTCCGTCAACATAGATTCATCGTTTTCCATAACAGCTTGAAGAAAGTCTTGAACTCTGATTTTTGTTTCTTCCGTTTCCAGTCCATTATTAACAGTAATAATACTTCCGCGACTGAGTAGGCCTTCTCTTATTGGTGCTAAGAGTATATCTTTTGCCCTTTCAGAAAGACTCGCAACGGTTACGCGTGCGTGACT
>JAQGAX010001343.1:0-11443 GCA_034698105.1 Plectus exinocaudatus | reverse complement strand
TTTCAATGTATTGATGAAACTCTTATTTTTCGTTCTATCCTAATCTTTCGATTCGTTCGAGTCACACCCCGGACCATCTCTTGTTTCCATTGATTCCGCTTTTTTTGAACAGAGCCTGGGTTGTACTTAGCCAGATAGATTCGGGCTACCGTTGGACAGAGACTGGATTATTACCGTATTTAGGTGACGAAAATTCGCTGAACGCTGAAAAGTTTTACGAAATAGGTACCAGAACACAATGATGATATAATGTGCGCTCTATTATGTAAAATATCACGGAAAAGACGAGCATGATTCACCAAATATTTACGAGTGAAAATCGATCGCTGCATGCTAATTGTACTCGAGGTGGGCTGACATCGGGCGCGGGAGAGTTGCTGACTAGACATTGAGCAAACACGGGACGCCGACGGTGCTGTTGCGTCGAACAATTTCCATATTGTTAGAACGTGCCTCGGCTTACCAGAGCTACAGCTGTGTCTATTATAGCAAGAGCTAGTGTAGTGTCGGCTGCTACTTGAATCGGTGTCTCTTTGATCGATGGGGTAAACTAAACCATTGTGTTACCGATTTGTCACAACGTTATTATATCGTTTTTTAATGAATTTCTATCATTTACAGATATTATATCAAGTTCACGTCAGTGTTAGATAATTGTAATGTATGGATTTGATATGAAATCTCTGAGGCTTGCCACCCATATTTCCGGCGTTGAAGCAGTTATGCAGTTGGGCTATTTATTCCCATCTTAATCACTAGGTTGTCTATTTTAGGTAACTGGTCAACAGCGCATTCAGCAGTGAGAAACAAGTCAACTCTCAATAAAAATGACGGGCTTTGAAAAAGGGCATAGCCGCCAGGTGTCCACATGCATGTGCGAGTGCGATGAAAACAGAAATCAGAAGAATTTCGGCGGCGACCACGACCAAGAACGCGCGCCTCTTGCACAATTGAAGTCAGGTGAGTACCTCCAATTAAATTAGCGTTGAGGAGAAATCGAATTACGCAGGATGGGACTGGAACCAACGGCCATTCGCTTCACGCGCAATCGCTCTACCTCTGAGCTACCGGTCCGGCCGCGCTTTCCTATTATGCTCAACTAATAAAAACTATGAAAAAAATGCGCATTGCAACTATACTTTTGTCATTACGCAACAGCGGTAAATCGTTCAGTAGATGAGTGGACGTCACCGAAAACAAATGTTCGATACTGATTATTACCATAGGTGACCAAAGGTGGTGACCAAAATTATCAATTCCATATTGTCATCGTTCGATTGCTCATAAAGAGAGAATTAAGAAACTGAGTGATGATAGTGCGAAGTAAGACTCTCCGAACGCAATGCAAATAAAAGATTTAAAGTTGATTCAACAATGACGCGCGGGTGAATGACCAGTCTGAAACGAGATCACCAGTAATATTCGTGCTTTCCACGCGGCGGGGACATGCTTTCAGAAGAGGGATGTTGTGCTGATGTGATGGGTAATATAACATTCCAATGAGTAATGATGGGATTCAACACGTTGACGCAAGATCCATGTCGGGCCATTACTAAATGATACTGGATGGTCTCTTTGCAAACTATTTAGAACGTGCTTTAACTTTGACGTTGTCTTGGCGCTGAAGGAAAAGGATGATTCATTCCTTTGTTCAAGAAGGAGACAGGACTTCAACTTCCTCTCTTTTTAATATTGTGTTCGATTTAAAATATTTCGTACCACGCGTGTCCGTGTCCTAGATGAAATGAAAGTAGGGTATAAAATGCGTTGCGTAGTGCTTGGACAATAGTGAGTTTAATAAGTATCGAAGCTGTGAAGCGTATCGAATGAATTTCTATAGACAGACATGAGACTTCAAGGGTTAACCTGTCTGTATTTTCTTTCATGCGCAAGTGATCGGTCAATAACTGTTCAAACTTGAGTGTGCACTGCTATGTTCCATAGTATTTGGCGGACGAGGGAGGAATATGGAACTGAGGGTGCTAAACTTAGCCCTTCTCCTTTCACTCACAAGTTCTGTAACCAATCAATACTGTTTAAAATTGGATACAGGTTGCTCTGGACAGCAATAATATGGCGGGTGCTTCAGGGTAAGCGTGAAAATTCAGGCATATGATGGAATTCGATACGACAGGGTGGATGGGCGGGATCGTTGCCTCGGTCGAACTCGGGCAGTAATTATTGAGCGAAACTGGACAGAGGGAAGCCATTGTCCGAGGGCTGGATCACTCTCGCCACTGTTCCCATGACGACTCCGACGCGTCAAGGAAACGCTCTGCTTGCGCCGAATTCATTCCCCCATATAGCCGGCGTCGTCTCTGTCTTGACGTTGGTTTGCCTGCTTCCGGTTATTAGTCGTATAGCTGCCTGTGCCTGTCGCGATAAATAATTATCTTGCGTTGCCAAGTATAAATATTCATGACCGTAGCCTATATATAAGCATTTTGTGCGCATCATTGGGTTTGGCGTTGCTACCACCATATTTCACTATAGCGGTAACGCTGACTTTACAGGATCGTTTCTAGGGGATTAAGGAGGTAGACTTAGATTTCCTTTTAGAGTTTGGCTCAGGCTTAACTTAAATAAAGAAGAATAACCACTCGAATACCCGTCGCTCCAAGAGCGTGATTGTACCATTAGTCATTCAACGTGTCAACAATGTATTCTAGAACTTGACAGAATCTCTCGCTACTAGGTGTTGCTGAGAATTGTTGACACGGTGCTCGAAGGCGCTGACCTGATGCAGCTTATGACGTTTGTTTACTTTTGACTCTGTAGACAGTCTGTCTCGTGCAAGTGCGACCGAAGTGCGAGAATTGAGTCTCGATTGAGACCATTAATATATGACGTCACGCTCAAATTAATTGATAACCGTTTTCTGCAACATTATGAATTCTTAAACGCTGTGAACTCAAGAGGGGCATCGTGGGTACACCTCCAATGTAAGGGCGTCTTTTTGAAACAATACTGCTGGACCAAAAGGAAATGCTTACAGCACCGGGGATTCCCAGGCCGTCTCCGATCCAAGTACTAACCCGGCCCAACGTTGCTTGACTTGCCAGATCGGACGGGATGGCGTATTTTCAACGTGGTATGGCCGTAAGCGATCTCAGTGACTGAAATATTATACCATATTACAATAGAATAGAGATTGGGATTGTGGAGGGTACCCTCTATACCCCCTTGCTCTTCCTCCTCGATGAAAAATTGCACACCGCGATGTGTACAATTTAGGGCTAGGGGGTGTTGTGGTGGTGCAGTTCCAATCCCGGGTTTCCACAAGCCCTCCTCCGGTTATCCGCCATCCCCTCATCTTTTTGGCCAGCCCCCAGTGTTCGAGGTCTCCCTCAGTGTATCGGCTCTAGCTCTGCGCCCCTCCCTAAGTGTGACGTTCTTTACGAACAGTCCCATTTGACCCTATCTTCTGAGTTCCTCGAGATACTATGTACGTGATTGATGAAAGCAGTATTGCTTTACCGGGGCAATCGTGGGTGCCGGAGATGGGCATTTGTCGGGTGCCTCGGGTGCCTGAGGGTTTCATATAGAGTTAGATGCGCGGCGCAAACATCACCACAACAGATTTTAATCCATAAAATACCGCAAGAAGAGTATGCAGAGCCATTTAAAGAATTTCTTTCCCTTCAACACCATTTCAATAAGGCGTGCTTATAGCGAAGGAATCTTATTCAAAAGCTCCGGCCAGGTTTCAGAGATTTGAATATATGATAATATATAAATTATATGATATATGATATGATGATAATGCTCCCCTAGCAGACAGTGCTTGACTTATCCATTGAATCAACGTTACCCCATATTTCGGGTTGTCTATACAGCGTCAAAGCCAGAGGCACCTGGTGTCAAATGATCGCCTTTTCCCGTTCGCACAATGGCGCGACGCCATAGTGAACGAGCGCGAATGACCGAGACTACAATGGGCCGCGATTGCTTTCAATTAAATTCTTCAAAAGTGTCCCCACAATGGTGCGGTCAGCCGCGACTGCAGTCATTGTCATTGTAAGAGATTATATTGGTCTTTTATAATTTTGCAGTTTTGTTCAAGGAAAAAGAATGAAGTTATACGAATATTTAGGAAGCGCATATTGCAGTTTGCGCACGACTAATTAGCTGCGTTCGAATCACTGGGAGGCACCAATTCCCTGCCATTCGCGTGCGCCCATAATCGCGTTGCGCCATTGTGTTGACCACTTTGCGATAAACAGGCTAAAAGTGGGATACTTTATTTGCGCGCGTTCGCGCGCAAAATCCATTGGTGGGCCACTGTGGAGTGTCGGTCACGCAGAGAGTGCCAACGACTGTTAAAATACTCGTTTAAAATTTGCGCGCTACTGCCTAAAAAGGAATAAGAAACTTTCGGATCCCAGGGGTAAATTAATAAACTTTTGAAATTGCAATCACGGTAAATGTAGTGAATGGCCAATTTTTCGGCGCAACTTACCCGTCGCCGCTCTTGACGCAATCGTAGTTGCAATAGTTGCATTTGCAATAGTCTTATGAAGTCCCTTCCACGTGACTGTAAACCTAATGCTCTACTAGGCTTCGCGCAATCATAATATTATGACACCTCTTTCGTCAGTTGCGTCGACTCATTCTTCTGTTGTCACAAAGCAAAATGTACCTGTTGCAGTTGCTGAAAGTGAGCCTGTAACGGTCGAAATGGATACTTTTCGCCAAGGAGTGCGAGTTAACAACGATCTTACTAGAGAGCTGCTCGCCGAATTCTTCGCCACAGCCTTTCTCGTGGTATGTGCAATTTCTACGGATATCAACATGCTTTCTATTCCTTTTTAGCTGGTTGGCTGCGGCTCAATGGCCCAAACCATTCTCAGCAATGGCACAGTCAATGCTCCGATCAATGTGAACATCTGCTGGGGATTCGCCCTCGCGTTCTCCATTTACATAGCTCAGCATATATCAGGTCAGCAAACACACTTTACCGTCACTTTTCAAAAAACCAACACAAAGCCCAGAGACCCAGATATGGGCAATTCCGGACTTGACTCGAAGCCTGATTAAGGGGGACTGAGCCGGAAGCTTAAAGCCTCAAATGGTGGAGCAGTTTTAGCATGCGCGGACCTCTGAGAGACCCCAGAGGTACCTTTCAGGTTCTTTGTATTACCTACTATTCGATATGATATGCACTATTCAAACGAAAATCCAGACTGATATACTATAAGCACATCATTTCTCAGAGATGTCAAATTAAAGCTCAATATTAAACAATCTATGATTGGTTCTACGTTATGATACGTTTGGCCAAAATCGGTAAAAAAATAGCTCATTTATTTGGCTAACAAAATTCATCACCCCCTTGAAGATCTCAATATGGAAGTTGCAGGTGGTCACATCAATCCTGCAGTGTCGACAATGTTTTGGAGTTTGGGAAAGCTATCGTTAATCCGCCTTCTGTTCTACATCTTAGCGCAGCTAGCTGGCGCTTTTATTGGCGCTGCTGTCGTTTACATGACCTACTACGGTGAGTTCGTTGACATCCATTTACCATTCTTCAATTTGGTGGTAACTGTGTCGTCCAGAAAAGGTCGATCGAATACAGAGCCAGTAACAGGAACTAGATGAGATTGCATTCCAATCTTGGTGTATGATGTTCTCATAGAGAATTGCTATTGAAGGAGCATTTATGGATCGTTTTAGATGCGCTTAATAAGTATGACGGAGGCATTCGCTCAATCGAAGGCAAGAATTCCACGGTTCAGATCTTCATTCCATTTCCCTCCCAGCATCTGACAACTTTCGGCGGAGTGATTGATGCAGTAAGTTTATTTACTGGTCAGTATGGGCCGACAAAAGGGTCCCAGTTTTTTCGGCGGTAAGCTGTTTCCAGGTTTGACCAATGTTTATTTGATGTTTATTGTTTATTGACCATTTGACCAAGGTTTGCAGCCTAATGTTAATGTATGAGATCCTCCCTTACTATTTTTCCAAAATCATCCCCTACAGAGAGCCGTCAGCTCTCATCCCCACCCCGTCAACAGTTATTGAGTACTGTGCACCCTATGCGTGGGTATTCAGTATTATTCCCAGACTCATTTCTTCACTCGAAAACAAACTCCCTTTAGATCGTCGGGACTGCTATCTTCTGTGGCTCGATCGCGACGGTCGTTGATAGTCGGAACAAGATCCCGGCGTCAATGCAGCCGCTGCTCATCGGTTTCGTCGTCATGATGATCGGCTCGAGCTACGGCTTCAATGCCGGCGGCACCATCAACCCCGCGCGCGATCTTGGTCCGCGCGTATTCGTCTGGTGCATCGGCTACGGATGGGGCGTTTTCAGGTTGGTCTAGGAGCACGGGTGGACATTAGGTCAGGTGTCAGTGAGGCTGGATCGAATTTTGGAGGTTCAGAGACTCTCGACGTTCTTATGGGGTCTCCTTTGTACTATCTACAGTCCGCCGCTCGTAGCTTTAGCGTCGTTAACAACAATTATCATACCTCACTGCTGGAAGTGTTCCAATGAGGTACAAAACTGCCTGAAAGCTATAGACGGCACGTTTATGGATAGAAGTACGTGCAGTTGCAACTTTGTTACGGGTACGCTCCCTGATTTCTCACTCCCAGCTCTATTCAGAAATTTAAAAGAAAAACGGGAGCGCACGTCCTTAGTGTTGCCTTCGGTGGACAACTTACGGGAAGGATGTCGGTCAAAAAAAGGAGGAAGGACGCCCTTGTCAACCCCTCCCACCCCCCACGTACACCATTGACGTTGCCATTTACAGTTACAATAACTACACATGGTTCTGGATCCCGATCGTCGGACCGCTAATTGGAGCTCTTGTTGGTGCATGGTTGTACAAGCTCTTCATCGGTTTCCACTGGCCGAAGGAAGGAATCCGCAGTTTGGGAAACGGCCGCAAAAGAAAAGATGATGACGTTCTGCTCACAGACAGACAAAGAGAATTCAGCAACATCAATTCGTAGATGTAAAGAAGATAAATGTGGTTTGATGGCACAGGGATGAGACTAAAATGGAGACAGGGTGTACGGTAACTCAATTTTGGCTAGCATCGTTATTGTCGTTATTGTTACTGCAAGTAAGAGACAGACAACGACTTGCAACATTATTCGCGTTATCCATTACAAAAAATAACCGATGTCTGAATGTCCCTCAATTTTTATCGTTCTGTAACGACTTGACGTACTTGTTAATTTATTAACGTCGAACAAGTTTGTTTCGTTTAAACGACTGTGAAAAATTGTCGATTCGAAAGTTGCGAACTCATGTTTTTTCTACTCGCTTCATTATTGTAATGTATGCTTGTGGTGAAATGATGTCAAACATTGTGACGCAAAAACGTTCTTTCACTATAGCTACTTATGTTAGTACCTTAATTACTGTTGCTTAATTCATTGGTGCACTGTCATGCAATGGCATGGAGTAATAGTGGTTGATTTACCGCATCCAATCTGTTATTTGTATTTATTCACATTTGTGCTCTTCGCACTATCTGCGTTCCCTGCATTTTATCTTTATTCAGCAAGTAAAAATCAACATTTAGTCTCGAGCAGTTTCTGGAATACAATCGGAGCCGGATGGGAAATCCGGAGCAATATGATGCAGGTTCCCTCAATAAGCAGAGGCGAGGCGAAAATTTGACGCTACCTTAGCGATCAGAGAATCGCAAAATTAATCAATCAGATTAGTTAAAATTAGTTAATAAGAAAATCGAAAAAAGCGGATTTAAAACTTGTCGTTAAGGGCTGAAGGGCAATTGTACTTCTTTATTGGTTGAAGGCCAACCGGAGGGCCCTTAATCAGGCGAGGAGCGGAGGTACGCATACACATTAACCCTATCCCTCCGCTTGATGACATTAT
Organism: Plectus exinocaudatus; assembly: GCA_034698105.1. Lineage (NCBI taxonomy): Eukaryota > Metazoa > Nematoda > Chromadorea > Plectida > Plectidae > Plectus > Plectus exinocaudatus. The sequence continues at coordinate 3,591 of JAQGAX010001343.1, read as the reverse complement.
TTCATACTCAAAAGTAGAGATGGGCAGTGGGATATCCCCCCAGAGGGCTCTGCATCCTTGGACAACATACTGACATTTCAAAATATCTACATTGGATTTATAAAATGGGGTTGCGCAACCAAGCGCAAACCATCATGTCTCAAAAGGTGCCCGTCATTGTGCAAAAAACATAAAAGCTCAGTGCCAATTGCTAACTGTCCAGTTGTGTGATTAATGCACAAACATGAAAATGGCTTCTTTAATATGTACCGTATTTTGAGAAATAACAATACACGCTGAAACATGAGTATTGGGGTTGGTTATGGGGGTTCTTTACCGGAAGGGTCTGAATAGTATGGAACGATATACTGTACCACAAACGTATGGGGTAGTGGAGTATTGTCCTCTAACAGGGCCACTATACACGTAAATTTTGGTTAATGTTCATGTTCACTTACGGCACAATATTTCACAGTTTTGAAATAATAGTACTACAGCAGCACTACGATTCCTTAAAGTACGGTAGTTGAAATAAAACCTAAGATGACTGTTCAACAAATGGAAGTGTTTGTCTTCTCTTCGGAAGCGTTGCAGCCCTTCTCACGAGAAAGCGACCAAATCGAATTTCTTCGGCGGACGCGTGTAGCACGGGGCGTTCCACTCTTTTCGTTAGTTCCAAATCGCGCGGATTAATGTTGCTCATGCTCCTCTCACATTGCTACAAAACGGTGGTCATAATATAGTCAGAATTTTGTATACGGTAAGAAGAAATATAAAGCTAGCACTGCAACGCTTACTGCATCGCTTAGCTTCCATTCGGTACAGTTTTACTTTATATTTGATGGGGTTGAATAAAATAGTGTCAACCAGCCCTCTAATAGAAAAATTTGCCAAAAGGATCAAATTTAAAAAAGACGCAAAAAATTAGAATATATATTCTGCTCAATGCAGCTTACTGTAACTGACTGAAGAACACTGTACTACAGTATACCATACTATAGAATAGCTTAATGTAGACCGTCGTAAATTGAAGATAATCGCGCTATTTCAATAAATATCGTACTTCTAAAACGATTTGAATTCGAGCGCTTGTCATCGAGGCCGCTTCGAATATATGTGCTCCTTCTGCAGCCAATTCTCGCAGTTCTTTCTGATTGCTTGCAAAATCTTCCTTTCTCAGGCAAGCTTGAAGTCGCGTCGCGTTATCCTTTAGCTTTTCGTCGAAAGCCTGAAATAAGTTTACTTTTTATTTTCTGCAAGCAGCTGTCTTTTAAAATTGCTTACATTAATACTGTCGTCAAGAGACTTTAGCGAAGCTCTGATTCTGTCGCTTTTTGCATGCAAGCTGACGGTGATACGGTGAAACTTTGCAGCGTTAGCAGTTCCACTGTGAACGATTTTGGTGCACTCCTTTTTGACTTCCTTATAAACGTCAATAAAGCGTTTCACGTCATGATCATGATGGCGATCGAGACAGCAGTCGGCGCATAGCTGATTCTGAAAAATTGACCAAATAAACTGAAACTGATTTCGGTCATACAGTAACTGTTATGATCATCGCAAAAGAGATATACGCACGACGGAAGAGGGGGTACATTATTAATGTGATCGAAATATTGATACTGATACCAACGTATCGAGGTTGTTTTTTTCAAAACTGATAAAAAAATAAGGATGACGATTTTGAATACCGCTAAGTAATTTGTGTTTAGTATACTACACATGTGCGCGACATACCAGTGCTATTTGATTGTCGTGGTTGTTGGTGGCACAAGTTAAGCAATGCCGCAGTTTCTCCAAATGAATCATTAAGTTACACTCGATGCATCTTTTTCCATTGGTCAATTCTTCACTGTGCAATTCTCCATTGATGTGATGGCTTGTATCTGAGGAAGCAAAAGAGTATAAAACAATAATTCGTCAATTCAAGAATGTATCTTCAACCTAGAATTTTGCCGAACGTGAATTTTAATTCTTCTAAAACTAATCATTAAATTATGGGACACTACGACACTTACCAAGCTCTCAGATAAGGCAAGGTTCAAATAATATCATTTTGATTGATTTTGCACGGTTGAATTGGTATAGTTAAATCAACGCAGATATGTGCAACATACATATACGCAATGTGCAATCCAGTTGTTTGTCCGCGCAGAAGCATTACCAGTTTCTTTTAATAACAAGGGTTAAATGCGCGCGAAATTCAAGCGTAAGTGCCACGATTAGCGACTTTGCTATTTGCGGGGGCCAAACTGGGTTACGCGTCGTGTCTATATGACACTATTTGGCGTATCGACACGATCGATCGATTTGGCGATCGAAGTGGCCCGAACTTCGCGGTTTGTTTGGTTCTACAACGATAATGAGCAAAAGCATACTGTATTCAGGCTAAGCCGTCTTTCATACTAGTACAGCGTATAACTCGGGAATACTTAATATTTTCCTTTTGAATAACTGTGAAAGTCAGCAAGCAAAGCGTTCTACCAGCGTTACTGCAGCAAAGATGAGGTAAGGCGGTTTCCGATCGACAAATAGGACAGCGAATAAGAAAATGCCCTTGAGTCAAATCGGATGTACAACCGGAGCATACTGTATGTCCGCAGCCGAGCGGGTTAGGAGCCATTTCTTCAATGCAGGGGGGTAGCTAAGGGGAACGCGAGGGTGGCAATGTCCCTCAATTCTTTGGCTGGGCCCCGGTTTTCGGAAAGCAACACTCTCTGCGAAAAAAAAGCAAAAAATTGTATCTTACGCCAAAAATTCGTACAAATTTGCCTATGGCGCTAAGCGTGAAGCTATCCAAGTTTTTGGAGTTCGATTTCTAGCTACGCACCTGCTTCACAATTATCCACCAGTCCTTTGCAAATTGTGCATCGGGAAGAGTTGTTGTTGTTTGCTAGTGGCATTTTCTTCTCTTCCTCAATATTGACACTTAAATTAACGGCAATAATGCAAATCAAATATTTTTTATTCATAAGAGAATCGTTCAGCCAGTTGGATCCCCAACTGCATGGAGATTAGGAATGTTCTGAATGAGGAAATAGGCCAGAAACCAACTGGGTTCGCCTGAAGCTGGGAGATGTTTTTAGATATTACCTGCTCAATGGCAGCGCTAGAGGGACGGGATAACCCTGTTTTTTGGAAAAACGTTGGCAAATATGAGAAAAATTCAGGATTTCTTCCCAAATTCTGAATGACCCGTTTTATATTCCCCCAAACTTTTCCAGGTACCGCACCTGAGTTGATGTATTTTTAAAGCCGCCATATTTTTTTTGCCACACCGCTACTCGCGAGCCTTTGTGTGACAATGAATAGCACTGCAGCAAATAGCCAACAGACCTGCAAAGGTATCCAGGATTGGAGCAATAGCTATTTAACAGCAGGTACATGAAGATCACGAGGACTACGAAATTATGGGCCTTCCTCCGACAAGTAGATTACGTCGTCTGAATGCAACTCCTATTGAAAGTGCATCAGAGGGTCTTACGCAGCGCGCGATTTGCCGAATTTATCAACTCAAACTAGTTGGAGAAATTAGTGACGCTATGACAACTCGCGACACGACAACTCGCGACATGGCATTTTTTCCGACAACTCGCGACACGACAATTCGCG
>JAQGAX010001342.1:0-11444 GCA_034698105.1 Plectus exinocaudatus | reverse complement strand
TTGAACAAGATGTTCAGGTCGTCCAATCGCATAAGCCCATTTTTCGCGAATGGGTTGATCTCTCTGATCGTCACTACGTGAGCAAGAATGTCGCACAACCATTGCGGGTCCAGAAAATAGAGATCCTTAAGAGTAGCATCGTCGTAGTGAAGCATCACTCCTAAAATTGAATAAGATGAATAAGAATGGGAAAAAATCGGCGCTTGCCATTCTCGTGTAAGAAGCTAGTGGCCTGATTCAATTCAGCCACGTCGCGGAATATTTTGCCATACTGTTGCTGCATCCGCTCTTGTATCATCGTTCGAAACTGATCGCCATTCATTACAGGATCTTTACCTTTGGCTTTCTTTTCATCGGCGATCTGACCGACAATCTGCAACCAACAGATAGCCATCGAACCGAATCGAAACATGAAATAACAAACATCCTCCAGAGCGAGATACGTGGCAGGTATCTTCTGATCGAGCAATCTTTCTTTGGTGCCGGGTGAGCGCTGTTCGAACGCCGTATTATAAATCATATTGCACAAATGGCGAATGTTGAATCGGGTTTTCGACGACACAATCACGGAGTCGACTACGCGCGGCAGCCCTTTTTTGTCGGCATCTTGCACCACTACGAACCGTTCTACAACAAACACATTTCGTGCTTGACAATAAAGAGTGCGACGACAGACGTACCTCGAATAATCTGCTGCAAGTCGTCAACAAAACTGGGCGGGAACTTCTTGCTATTCGAGAGTATTTCATCATAGTGTGTTCCGACAATGATCACAGGAGAATTAGGAGCTCGAGCCTGAAAATCAAGGAATGGTATCGTGAGATGCTTCGATCATTAGCCTACCTGAATATTGACGAGCCATTGCTGAATCTCGGCGACACCAGCCTCGCCGTCCGTGATCTTCCACACCACCAGATACAACGAGCGTCGTGACAGAAAGTATTGATGAGTGGCGTAGTATTCTCGCTAAATACCAAGCAATCAATGAAATGTACCTTTGATTCGTCCCACGGATTATGATACTCACCTGGCCTCCGAAATCCCACGTGCGAAAGGTGATGGGACCGAAAATGGGCTGATTTTTCGCCTTCTTTGGTTCATACGACCAGTCGCCTACATCCACGCCAACCGTCGATATATTGATTCCTTTTGAAGTTTTCTGTCCAACGTTCTTATGACCCATTCGCTTTGCCCAGCCCTGAATTGCGAAATGAGAATGGAAAGTCTTAAATACACACAGGCACATACATCCTGGCTCCGCTTGGAAACAGTGCCTTCAAGACGTAGCTGTTCCAACAAAGAAGTCTTTCCGATACCTTGTATGCCGACAATCATCAGTTTCAATCGAGAATATGGCTTTGAACTGAAAAGAATATTATTGCTGCGAATTACAACAAAAGCAAAAGCAAAGCTTACTCTTCCAGCACTGACTTCAAATATCCCATGATGTCCATGGTCTTATATTTCTTGCTATCAAGCATAGTACACAGCGGCTCGCCGAGATTGCATCCCTTCAAACTGAGATTCCACAGCTTGCTCAACAAGCCCATCTCAGGTGGCAACGCAGTAATATCAGGATTGTTCGACAAGTTGAGCACAGATAAAGATGACAGCTCGCAAATATCAGGCGGCACAGATCTCAGCTGATTGTTGCTCGCATCCAACATCGTCAGGCACGGGAACGTTAGTCGAGACCGGCCCTGAAATCATTCACAATTTGCATTCAAGTGAACAACGTGGACAATAAGTGGACAACGAACGTCTGCGCTGCTCGACAAGGAAGCGTCCAACGCCTGGTCGAGAGAGCTGCTCGACACACCCGAGCTCATCGACAAGGACTCGGGCAGCAGCGAGATTCGCTCCATTCGATTGCCAGCGACGACCAGCGTGCGCAGGTGATCGAGACGAGTGTGCCGCTTATGCGGACAGATCGTAGCGGCCGACAGGGGCGATAACGTGCCGTTCAGCTCATTGCGCGCCACACTCAACGAACGCTGACCGCGCGCTGCCGACTTGGATCGCGTTCCTGCAACAATAGAAGTCGATGATTATTATCAACGGCAACGAAACTCACTGGTCGGTCGTGTGGGACTCGGCGGTCGACCAATTTGCGACTCTCTTCCATGACCGCAATGACAGAGCATGTCGACGCCGCTCTTCGGACCGGTGAACCAGGCGGCAATGTTGTTGCTGCTCAGGTCCAAATGCCGCAACCGCGCCGGATAATTGCAGACGGGGCCGATCTCGGTCAGACGGTTGGCCGACAAGTTTAGTCTGATTAGACCGGCGCCCAGACACGGCAGACATTCGGGCGCTCGCTGGAACTGATTGTAGCTGAGATTCAGCGACGTCAGGCTTGAACGGCCTCGTCGACGCGGCTGATCGCCCTTGGCACCGCCCACTGCCTGTGTGGGAACGTCGTCTTCGAGCTCGTCGTCGTCAACCTTCGTCAGAGTCACCAACCGCTGCCAAAGATTGTGCCTGCGCAGCTCCTGCACGGCGACGTTGTCGTCGGTTGCTTTGGGCAGTCCGCTCAGCATCGAGTCGCGGTCAGAGGTGACGCTGAGCGGATCGTCGAAGCTCGTCATACTCATCGAACCGAATGATCTTCTGGTGGCTTCCGAGTCGTCATCGTGCGCGTCCAAGCTCGACAATGATTGGCTGGGCGACCGATCGACTGCCGACCAGGACGGCAGATAGGAAAGAGTATTGCGACTCGCATTGAGATCCTTCAGTTTTTGCGCGGTCCAGACGGAATGTGGCAAGGCGATCAGACAGTTGCTGGAGACGTCGAGCGATTGTAAACTGGGCAGATGTGAGAATAGTTCATCAGGAAGCAGCTCCAATTCGTTGTGCTCGAGGTGGATTTCTTCGAGAACCGGCGCGTTCCAGCTGCAAATCGAAGTGCGACGATTGCGAGCGCCGCCGGAAGTCCGCTGCTTTTGCCCATCACTACGAGTTGTTTCTATGGTGTGGATTTTGTTGTAGGCGGCGTTGAGAAGACGCAACGACGGCAACTGAAGAATGGCGACCGGTAGATAGGTCAGCGCGTTTTTGGATACGTCCACACGAGTGATGGCCGCTAGCGCCAGACCGGTCGTTAGCTGACCACTGCGCATCTTCGGATTCAAATGCAAACTGGCAGCCAGTAGCCAATCGCTGCGAATATCCGCCAATGATGCCTTATGCCAGTTGAGCATCGATGATGCCGCGGGATAGAGGGCGCTCGGCACAACCGACCTACCCATGCCCGCTTGCAGGTCGACGTCCACGTTTTTCTTATTGATGCGATACTCGGGATCGGGGAACACCTGACGACACAGCAGTCGACAGGCGAGCTCCTCGTGACCGCCTTGCAAGGTGGCGGCGAGCGCCTGGTTGTCGTGGTCGACGGCGCCCAACTCGAGCAACTTCTCGACGAGCACCGTGTTGCCGATGCGACAAGCTTCGATCAACGCGCCCGAGCCGGCGCAGTGCACACCCTCCTCGGTCGGATTCAGTCGCGCCAGTTCTTCGTCCGTGATGGCGATCGGTAGATTCACATTAGCGCCACCCTTCTTCACCAGAAGCTGCACAATGGACGTGTGTCCACCAATAGCGGCGGCCATGAGCGGCGTCCGTCCCCGACCACAGTAAACGTCGACCGTAAATGGACAAATGTTGTGAAGGTGCGCGCCTTCGCCAGCAGATTCACTGCCCGGCGACTGTGCTACGGTGTTCAGCTTGGAGCGCGCCTTCTTCACAGGAGTCTCGCCGGCGGGCGTTTCCGACGACGAACTGCGCGATTCGCGCCGTCGAGGCTGTTTGTCGTGCACAATAACGTCTTCGAACGCCTCCTTGGGAGCGCTGCGTCGAGGAGATTCCAAGCATCGTTCGGCTTCGACGGTGAAATCAAGCAGCAATTTGACGGCGTCGCGATGACCTTCTGCGCAGGCCAGGAAGAGCGGAGTGCGACAGTCGGCGTCTGGCGCATTCACATCGAAGCCAAAACGGTACGTCCACTTGCCGGACGCGTCGGTGAAGGGGTGCATGGCCGACTCGGGGAACGAATGGAAGAGGAGTCGCCGGATAACGGGCAACTCGCCCGACTTGCAAGCCGCATGCAGTGGCGTCCATCCTTCGCATGTCGCCACCTGCGTCAGTTCAGGGAATGCCTGTAACAACGACACAGACATGAACACAAACGGCCTACATATGGGACTGGCTCACTTGAAGTAGAAGCTCAATAACTTTGATGTGACCAGCAGAAGAGGCCACATACAACGGCGAATAGCGCGTGACGGAATGCAACCGGCCATCGGCACCGTAACGCAATAGCAGCTCAGCGAGTTCCGCATGGCCACGTTCGCAGGCTCTAAACACTCGATGGTGCGAGAGAGTGAAGATGATACGAAACCAACCTGTAGAGTGCCGAATAATCCTCTTCGCCCGTTCCGTTGAGAACGGCGCAAATGGACTGCGCATCGGCCTCGCATAATATCCGGTCGGCGGCAACCACGTCTCCATTAATACAAGCAGTTTCTAGTTCTGTAATCATCATTCAAATTGCATTTTGCAATGCATAACCGAAGCAACGGTAAAGAGCACGAACGTTGTCGCAATTGGCGCGTTCTGTTGTGATGACTTTCTGAAAAGTACGACAATGCAACAAGGAATCGAAATCAGTGTCAATCGAAACCGACCGATGGCGTCGATGAGAACGCAGGCCGTCTCTTGCTGGTCCGCCATTTGAGCCGACTGCAGCGGGCAGTGATCAGCCAGATCTTCGACGAACAAGTCGGCGCCGGCGGAGACCAGAAAACGCACCGCTTCAGTGTGGCCGTTTTCGGCGGCTGCGTGAAGCGGCGTCTAAAACAACGCACGATCATTAACCGCTGACGCCCACTCGGCGTTGCAGACAGAGAAGGCGACGCGTTCGCACGGAGTGAATTAGAGAGTGCGCGAGGGACGGCGTGTCGCATTTAGCGCGTTTCCACCCAACAAGGCCAAGCGAACGGCGGGCGGGAACACGAACGCGCGGCGAGCAGCAGTCGATGACGCGATCGTCTGGGCCGCCTCAATTATTGAAGCGCCGAGGCGGTCGCCGACGTCGCCACCAACACGCATTGCGCTTTGCGGTCGACCGAAAATGACTGCCCTTTGACGCAAAAAACAACGGCAGTATCGACCGACCTTGCAGTGTCCGATTGAACCGGCGACGGCGTTTACATTGGCTGCAAGAAGATGGACCGTTTTGTTTGTGAAAGGAACGCTTTCAAATCGGCGATACATGTATATACAAATATGCTATATTTGCTAGTTCAGGTATTCAAACGCTCGAAGAGAGCGCAAGCTGTGGCATGTTAGAAGATTCAAAGAATTACCGCCGGCCTTGACGAGCAGCTGAATGCAGGGCAGATGACCGTTGGCGGCAGCCACGTGGAGAGCAGTTCGGCCCTGCGCGTCGGTAAAGTCGAGCTGCTGGCCATAGTCGCCGCGCAACAGGTCGGCGAGCAGGTCGGCGTTGCTGTACAGCGCCGCCTGGTACATGAGCTGGCCATTCTCATCGGGACTAGGGGCCGCCATCATCTCGCTTCATCGCTGCATCTATGAAATGCCGGCTGTATGAGCGGATAAAGGCATGCGCGTCAGCCGCATTGATGGCGTTATTACTGGTCGCACGGACAGCCCGCCGCGTGTCCAACCAGTCAGCTGATCAAAATCGCCGCCAAAAGAAGCGGACTGGTGGATCCGTCACGTTCGAGCGCCCAAAAACAATCAACCAAAGACGGTTCACCCACTAACAAGGCGATCGAGTAACTCACCAAGAGATCAGTCGCAGACGATAAAAATTATTACTACAACGATCAAATTTGAATTCTATCAGTGCCCGACCAGCGGCAAATCGCACGTCAACAATTGATCGCGTTGAAATTCGCCAACGCCGGCGCGCCGTAATGGGCGGGACGGGAACGCGAATAGTGCGCACAGCGAAACCGAACCGGTAGAGCCATTGACATTGTCGGCCTCAAAAGACGAACAGACGCCAGCATCATCGATTCCAGCCGGCCATCGACAAAAACCGACTGCGCGCGGAGCACCGGCTAACCTGGGATATACCTGCTGACAAGCTGCCGTCTCATGTTAGCCGCTTGATGAGTCGACATCGGGCGGCGTGCAGAAACATCCGAACAGCCGCAATTGCATCTGTTGGCAGCGCTATTTACTCACATGTCGAACATGGCACACGCGATGGACTCGTAAGGAACGATCACTCGTGCGGTATCGACGACAACCGCTCAGTGCATTTCGAAAACTGCGCTTCAACTATAATCGATTTATCGAAGCTCAACGGAAAATAACTTTTTTGCAACAAAGCGCTCTATTCGTCAGGTTCAGCTTCAGGCATGGGCTCGTCGTCGATGTGGAGATCGTCAAGCATCTCCTGGAGAGTCGGCGCCGCCGGGAGGTCCTCGTCGTCGTCGTCGTTCGATTGGACGGCCATCGCCATCTTCAGCGGGTCCTTGTAGATATTGACTTTCTCGCGCAGCAACGGATCGTCCTCCAGGTCCTCGAGGAAGCCCTCATAGTCGTTCTCGAGCGACGCCGTCTCCGGAAGGATGTTGCCGCCGCCCTCGGCCAACCTGCGCAGCTTCCACTGTCGTCGGCGCTGTCTCACGGCGCGGTTGAACACCTTCTTCACCAACACGACATCAGGCACTTTATCTGCAGGCATCTCGTCCAATGTGCGGTTGTTGGCGTTACAGTTTCGAACGTCGAAACCTGAAAGGGCAAAATGATAAAGCGCGTTCCAGTTTTTCAATCATACAAGAGTTATCTCAATAACAACGCGAAATATATTTGTTTATGATGAAGCGCGAGCTCTGTCTACGTATACAACATAATTGACATGAGCATCTGGCGGGCTTATAATTAGATATTGGTAGAAGAGTAACAACGCACCCATGACGGTATCTCCAGGCTTGAGTAAGTGACCGAGATGCGTGCGAGTACAGATGGCATCGACGCCAGCAACGCCGACTTCACTGCTTCGCATGACCCACGCATCGGCCACCTCGTGCTTGGTCGAGATGTGTCCGTGTCCGGCCGTCCGTTCGACGGTCACCGGTTCGACGTCGACCACGTAAAACTCGGACAACTGCCTCGGCTGACACAACGACTCGAACGGCTCGCGGAAATACACCTGGCTCGAGACGTCGGCAGTATGTCCGGTCGTCGGATCGATCAATGAGATGATACTCGACACGCGGAAGCACACCAAGATCTGCGACATGTTGCCCAATTGCTGAGCAACCTGCAACACTAAACGATAGAAAATCGTCCCAACAATGTGTGCAAATGACCTTCTTGGGAAGACAGACGACGTTATCCTTGCAGATGGGCACCAGCTCAACACAAAATGTATGCTTGTAGTCGTAAGTGTTATTCTTGGTATCGTGCGTAACCAACTCTTGTGCGTACTGATATCGCGACGGCAACGCGCTGTGTATGAAGTCGACCAACTTGCGCGCGTCCTGCAACTTGGGGTAGAAGAAGTCGATGCCGGTGGCAACGGGTTTCACGCCCGTCGTGTTCACGTGCGCTTTATGCTTCAGCACCAACTGCTCCAGGTAGAACATGGTCTTCTTGAAGTCGCAATTTTGCCGAACTTGTACGCAAGCTCGCCAAAAGTCCTTCGCCTCAGCGCGACGGCAGTCGTCGCACATCTGATTATAGACGGTAAACTCTACGACGAACACTTGCTGCAGAATGGCGCCGGCCAGAACTTCCTTCTGCACGGTCAGCTTGACCTTGAGTCGTTTACAGTGAGGTTCAGTCCAGACGAACGCCGCGTCCGTCAACCGCAGCTTCACCAGCGTACTCTTCATTCGCTTCAAGCACAATGATAACAACTCCTTCGACTCGGGCGCCGCGAAAATCCAGCCGTTCGGCGGTTGCAGATAGCGGTCGCAGAACTTGCACATGAACAGTTGGGCAGTCTTGGGCACGCCTTCGGTGATGTCGACGCGGGCTCGCACACATCCGACGCACATGTTCACCGGGTTCGGTTCGATCGACACGCCACACTCGCAGCAAAGAATTCGAGCCATGTTGGGCCGCTCGAGCGCCGCCTCCTCCATGTAATCCATGTTGTTGGGGTATACCAGCGCTGGCCGCCTTGAGCAGCTGAAAGCTTGGATTGAGCAAGATCGGGAAATCGAAATGCACCGGCGCATTAGAAAAAAGACGAGTAGGAATTGGCCTATTTCAGGTGTGACTTCCAAAACCTGATTGAGAGGTTTTGCCTCAGATGAGAAAGAAGAACGGATGCCAATGTTGAGCGAAACGAAAGGGTGCGAAATATAATTTTAAGCCTAACAAAAGTTAGGATGAAACAAAAAAATTGAACAAGATTCAAAAGAATGTACGACACAATGCTTAGTTTTGGCCTGCCTGACTGAATCGAAATTAGGTACAATGAACAAGATAAATCCTACTGGACCGGCTGAAATTTCTGGTTGAATGCCGATGATCGCCGTGCATGTAAAACGGCGAACACCGTTTCGCAACGCGCACACGTGCTGCTGCATTGTGAAGCTACAGTAATCAAATCAATAACTTCAGGGTTTTATTTTAAGACGCAAGATAATATAATACGAATGGCGAATGCTCTTAAGGAAGTTATGTCTCCGACCAGTCCCAAGAAAATGGACGGGACATGAAACTTCTTATTGTGTCATTTGAAATGTTTGCATATTAAGATCCAAGTTTCCCCTGATAAGATTCGAATGCTGGTTTTATCACTTGATCCACCCTGAAATGCTGGTGACTATATCAGCAGAGGGCGGTAGCGTTCTGCCTCATTCTTTATTGCTTCTCCACTTTGGGCTTTTTTGTTTGGGTATTTATCCCACGCCGTCTGGTGTTGCATGTGAGCCCATGACAAAGATATTTCCTCTTATGGCTCTGTTTTCGGTACTAGACCGTCCGTCCTGCCGTTTCTCGCAACTCTTCAGCGATCAACAAGGTTTCAATCAAGTCGAAATCGACTGGTCCTTCGCTCAAGACCAATAGCTCCGGAACTGGCGCTAGCCGATATACCCAGGTATATCGAGTTGTATCGCATTGCGTGCTCAATGAGGAAATTGCGGGGCGCTGATCTAAGTGATCGCTCGAAGACACCTTCTGCGACTGAGAGTCTGATCACTTTGAACGATCACTTGGAACTAGACACCGACGCAAGCGATGAGCGATACCTTCGGGCCGCTCGGGAAGCTGATCCAGGAGGCCCGACAACAACCGCCCAATTCTTCCATCCTACACTATCTATTAATATTTGTCCATGCAGCGCCTTTTCGACCCGCCCGCCTTGACTATTTTAATTGCTCCTTGAGTAAACTGTACTGACTCCGTTCGTCATACTCTGCGCATAGTTATGTGGCAATCAGTTTTTATTAGCACAGAGAAAATTGAGCTTGAAGCGAGTAGACGAAACAACAGTAGATAGTTGTGCGATGTAATTGAACACATATTCACGAATCTACGCAACTGGGACGACAAGCTCCTGCGGTAGACGATAAACGATAATTTCATTCCTGCGCGGTATGGGAAGTGATAGTAATGTAAGGGAAGCTGAAGGCGCCGAGTTGGCGGGGAAAGAAGCGAACGGCCGCCCGGAAGCCATGCTGAGGTCGTCGGCGTTCGACGTCGAGTAAGGAGAAAATGACGAAGACTGTATACGCAGCTACGCTGCTTAGCAAGTGGAATATGGCGTGTAAATAGGGCGCACCTGAAACCAAATCCATCCATGAGCAAATGTTTGTTGTCGATACCAAGCCGTAGCCAAACGTCGCACAGCGCCCGGTCGGCACACCAAAATGTGCAAGCTAGAACCCATAGCACGAATACAAACCAGGCCGCTGATGTGGCATCCTTGTTGCCTGATCTGAAAGTATCGCTGAAATTTTGAAAAATAGAGACAACGTACCTAATTCCTTCGTAAAATATGACGACTACACTTGGTACAGAAAGCAGCATCAATGCGAACGCATTGACGGAAGGTTTCAGGAATCCGAAGATGCTGACTGTTATTGTGGCCAGTAAGATCGTCAATCTTACAAAAGTGCTGCAAAGCCAATGATTGAGGCGCATGAAAACTATTGGAGAAAGCTAACTTACAGGTGGCGCCCCATTTTCGACGGAAAGATCTTCATTATTGGAAGATATGTGACGAGACAGAGGTTGATCAGCCAAAGAATGCTTAGCTCATCGACCAATTGACCTTTGAGAAAAAGATGAGCATTTTTCGATGCTCAAATAAAAGCAGTGGCACACTTACCAAAGAGATTTAGCGTGGCATGATAGTATGCGGACGCTAAACCGTTGGTGGTCATAAGTAAGTGAGGAATAATGACTGTCGGGTTGACCTGGACTATATACTTTCTCAGCAATGCAATGTTTACCAAAGGCAGAACAATCAATGGTAAATTGGTGACCTGAAAAGAGAGAAAATATTGTGTTGATTATCGATTCATTTGTTTTGTTACCGTGTTAGCGAACTCGGCTATATAGCTGACCACTTGATACTGATGCGCACTCTCGCACCAGCTGAAGCCGCTGCCCGGCTCAAACCATTCGCTGGCGATTGGAATCATCGCGGCCGATTCACTTGAGTTCGGTCACTCGTTTGCGAGACGAATGCCAGAAGCGTCTGTTTGTCAACAGGGCGTTGACGACGTACGCGCAGCCACCGGAAACAATAGGTGACCGCCGACCGAGACAAAGCAGCGGCGGAAATGGCGAAGCGGCTTACTCTCCGCCGGACAGCCGATCAATACGGTAGCACATCGCACCTGCACCTGGCAACCCGAGAAACCCGTCGTCCGTCGGCTCGACGCTTGCCCGACCTGCCTGTCCGCCAACGACAAATGCAAACAACCCGCAACCACCTCGACTGCGTCCGAGTGAGCCACGAACCTCGTTGATTCACTTTACTGCTACTAAACCAGAGCGAGATGAAGAGCAAACATTCTGGCTCTTTGTTGATTTGCATTCAGAGGCGCATGACTTAGCACGTCTGCATTCAGCAACGAGTTGAAACACCGTTTCTTTTTTGTTTGCTCTGCACTGATGTTAGTTCTTCAGCGATAGTGCGATGCTAAGCGTTCGGCTATGCTTGTCACCAATCAAAATCAACCATTATAATCCTCATCAACTCGTACAGTAACAGTTGGATCACAGCGTTTGAAACAATAAAATTCAACTCAGAACCAGAAGCACTTTTCAAAACAAAGAACGGCAGAGGGGGCATGACGACTGGTTGCTCGATTCGAACCACTTGTACTGAAAAAGGAAATTGCTTAGATGCATATGACAAATGCTTAGCCGCTCACCAGGCAGGCGCCATGAAAGCGCTTTTTGCACTGCCGACAGCAGACCTTGGGTAGCTGATAGTTGCCGCTGTG
>JAQGAX010001341.1:0-11451 GCA_034698105.1 Plectus exinocaudatus | reverse complement strand
GTCAAAAGTGGCAGTGCGCATTTGGCGGCAGCAGTTTGCACCTCATCCATATTTATTTCGTGCTCTGCACCATTTACTTTAACCTTGATTAGGGGACTGACAATTTGTGAACCAGAGCAGCTTTGGCTAAAAACAATGAAGTTTATAAACGAAAAAGTGACGGAGGGGTGGGGTGTCACGTACTTCACCCCACCCAAGGAAATGGGTTTGATGAACATTCCAATTCCAAACTAATATTAGATGTCTCAAATGAAAAATTATTAATTAAATCGAAATGGTACCCTTCCTAAACGATCGATCGCGCCTTCATCTGCACTGGACACTAATCTCGCAGAGAAATCTTAAAACAACCCACACGCAGTAGCGGTCAGAGGTATGCAAGGAACAAGGAAGAGTGGCTGGAGGTTAACCCGCATCGAAGAATCGAAATAATGAGATAAGGTCACTTTTTTGCAATCTCCATAGAACTTTGCGAAAGTCGGCTGTTTTGCAAACCCCCTAGAATTTCGATTCCTTTAATTAAAAAACTATTTTGAACCGGCTCAAGGATTCAGACCCCTGGTACACCTATGCAAACAGTAACCGGATCCCAAATTCAACCAAAGGCAAAATTTTATTGTAGATATCGGGTCATTGCACTGAGTGACTTCTTTAGTAGTACTGCACAATAAATTCAATCAATATCCTAATCAGAGCACGTACTTTTGATAACAAATCTCCCAATCGCTGTTGTCTGCGAAAACATGATAAACGTTGTCATCCAGCTTATAGTCATCAGGGCCATAGCTTTTCTGCATACATTGATCAAAATTATTCAGTTCAGCTGCACAGTCGGAAACCGTTATTGAATTTTTAACATTAACATCTGCAATGTTTAAATAAATTGCGTCTGCATTTTACTGGATATAGGGACCGCCCCCAAGTCTGGTTTTGACGTGACGTTACGTAGTGAGAGAGGGGGAGAAAAACACTTGACAGTCACAATACTATAAATAAATGTATGTGACAGCACATACCGTCGATATTTGCACTATCACTGTATTGTGTTGCGCATCGCCGGCACGATTTGCTAATAATTAGTAGGGTGAAAATGAAAGAAAACTTTGTCATCATCGCGTAACGACGAGGACGTCGCTAAAATTAACTGACGCCTGCTGAACTTTCTTTTATAGATGCGCAGTGAACTTCTGGTGAGAACCGGTATCAAGGTAGTCGAGCAGGCTGTCAACGTCACGCCTCAAGAACCATTGATATATATACTGCAGTCGCATGGGGGGCGCGGACAGTTGACTGACCGGACAGTTGACTGACAGGACATTGACTGACCAAGCGCTCACTGACTGGGCAGTTCACTGACTGGGACAGTTCACTGACTGGGACAGATCGCTGCCAAGATGGCAGAACGTAGTTTTGGAAGAGTTTATGGCAGAAGATTGCATGCTAAACGAAACTTCTCGGTACGAACAAAAACTGCTCCCAGGTACTTCATTTCCGTGCCTTGGAGTGAGGTTGGTGCGCCGGCTTTTCTTATTCTTTTACATATTTGTCTGTCGACTCAGTGTTCTGGAAGTCTACTCAGATCTGTCTTTGGTAAAATAAAATGTTCTCTAGGCATGAAACTGCGATTTTGTTCGATTTATTAACAGAAATTACGAAAATCACAGATATCCAAGCAGATTGACTAACTGGGGTCTGAGGTCGGGGAGGGGGGTGTTCGCAAAATATTCTAATATTAATATAAGGGGTCAGAATTCTGGGGATTCGAAAAGCTCTGCAACTTGTGGAAAATTTTCGTAAAAATCATAGGATTTGTAGACTCATTCATAACTCCCCCCTCGTACACCTATGATCCAAACCAATTAACCTTCTCGTTTATTCCCCACTTTGACAAACGGTTGTAAGACGGTGTGAACGACTGAATCACTTCGAAGTATCGGACGAACGGCCGACTGAGCAATTGAACCAGTAATTCGGTCTTGCATGAACCGCCTTCTACGCACCAGTTTTGGGCGCCGCCGAAGCTCATAGCACTGAATTTATTAGCTGAAAAGTCGAGAGAAAAATGCATAGAATGTGAGAACGAGTTGTGAGTATGATGATGTGAGATTACTCATAAATGATATCAGGCTTGTGGAGGTATCGCGAAGGGACCGCAGACTCTCAAGAGTATATGACGTCAGAGCTTTTAGATATCGATTAATTTGAACGTGACGGGAGGGGGTAGTCACTCATTCGCCCTCAGACGTCAAATTTTAAGCAATAAAATTTGAATTCCCGCCAAATATCTGATGCTTGATGATGCCTGATTGCCTGAGGTTTCAAATTTTTGTCCTTGATTATGCTAATTTTTCCTGAACTCCCCAACTTTGACATCTGTTACATGTATGATTTCAATGTACCTCCAAGTCTCTCTGCCATAATGTCCTGTAGACTTTTCGACGAAACTGTGCCTGAACAGGCCTTTGTGGCGTCTGCACACGAGGGCAGCGCTCGCGTTCGACGACCATGCGACTCTGATTCTGTTTGGTGAAGACTAACAGCCATCAGAGGTTTAGTATCTGCTGAATCTTCAGGTTGTTCGACTAAACATGGCAAATCGATTGCGGAAAAACCGAAAACCGAATTTTCGCGTTGAACGCAAAAATGCGGGTGTTATCAGCGTTGTAGGTTAAAATTAGGTATCGCAGCCCTGGAGGTTAAAATTTCAATGTATGTGACAGCGTGGGATTCAATAGGCGTTTTTGACCCTGATTATATATGTAACATCAATACAACGAACGATGGCTCTAACTGACGTACATGTGCCATTGTTCGGCTCGTTTGAGGACCAATCATGTGTTCTTTTAACCAGCAAAATATTTTGAGTGCCTTCAATTTCGATGACATCGAATATTTTTTCATCGTAATCTTTGCCAAGCAATTGAGCACTCGATCTTGAGCACTCGTCGACAGTGTTTGGATAATTCAAGGGCTCGGTGAACGTCTCATTAAACTTTTTCATGACCCCTATCGTCGCATTTATCAGATAATTTTGTAAATTGTCGTCCACAGTAATCGTTGCGTCTCCAAAAGAAACCACTGAAGATAGTTTGATGAAAGACATTGTTGGCGTCCTTTTGACGCAGTCAATATAAGGTTGCTTAATTTTAGTCCAGATCGTGATCCATTCGACTTCTTGATAACATTCAGCTAAGACAAGTCCCGTTACATTGCGAACGGCTTTACATTGAGCGCTGATACTAAAAAGAAATTAAAATCAAATTTTAGGATTCTAATGATTC
Source organism: Plectus exinocaudatus (assembly GCA_034698105.1). Lineage (NCBI taxonomy): Eukaryota > Metazoa > Nematoda > Chromadorea > Plectida > Plectidae > Plectus > Plectus exinocaudatus. Next base: position 8,170 of record JAQGAX010001341.1, on the reverse strand, counting down.
GATAATATATTGCAAATCGGACCCGTACTAACGACGAGGCTAAAAATAGGTTTCATACCAATGACGATTTGACCAAATCGAATTTTTTAAGCTTTTGGCTATCATATTATCTATCTATCATATTTGAAAAATGATGCCAGAACTCTTCATCACACAGAGCAGATTACTAATTTCCACAAAAGCGTCACATTAGACGAGGCAGCACAATATCTGTTTAAATAATTCGAGAACCCAAATAAAATTTAAGTCACTTTTTCAAAATATCACAAAACTGTTTCATTAGTATCGCTAAAATTACAAATTTTTATTTTTTATTACGCACTGTTTGTATTTCAATAAACTGATAAGTTGCTTACTTATTTTCGCATTTTGACTTGCCAGCACAGAAGTCATACAGCTTTCTGAAAAATTCCGTTCAATATACGATATTTTAAAAAGAAAGAAACCAGATACATTTGCAAAAAGATGATAGTATTCCAACTGGGAAAGAGAATCTGATCAGTGAACATCATTTTACCGGTACTTTGAGTGCGAACATGTTATGCCAGAAAAACTTGCCTCTGAGCAGTGCTGATGCGTTCCGAGTTGTTTGTTATCAAGTGATGTGCTCTATCGATCAGACATCTTTGAATATAATTCATCTGATTGACAGTCACTGCGCTACAACGATTTCCGATGTTGGAAAGTTGACGCTGATACCTGTAAATAAGCCAATTAAGTTTTCTAAGGCAAGTAAAGAAGAATGGCGCAAAGTCCAGGAAAGAAATCAAGGAATTCTTGCACAGCCTTGCATCCGTCTTACCCTGCTCGAATATTGGGTTCTGCGTCAAAAAACGGAGTCAAGAAGCCCGCTTCAACTGTCGGGGTGTAACCTCTGCTCCATTCTATCGACTGAGTTAATGATTCAATCGATGTGGTCGGAACTTTCCATGCAGAGTCCTTTCCGATGTGAGCGCGAACGCATTTTTCGAGAATTGGATTAACGTTGGTTGTCAAAAGTGGCAGTGCGCATTTGGCGGCATCAATTAGCACTTCGTCCATATTTATTTCGTGCTCTGTACCATTTACCTTAACCGTGATCAGGGGGCTTCCAAATTGAGAATCAGAGCAGTTTTGGCTAAAAATAATGAATTTTATTTACGAAAAAGGAGACGATGGGTTGGGGTATGGTGACACACAGACGTGGGATGTGTTTTCGTTTGGGGGGAGTGCGCACACCCCCCCCAGAATTTCAGGTCATTGCATCTAATGCAAGTTTTCGAAAAACATTTTTCCGCTATCCTTTTTTAGGTAGCCAAAATCCTATCCGGAAAAATCACTGCACTCCCCTCCTCATTGCAAAAATTTCATCATCGCCCAAAACCCCACGCCCAGGTCTGGTACTCCGCCACAATGGAACGAACTTGCAAACCCCCTTGAGTTCCAAAAAAATTATTGCCTATGCCGCATGCACTAGGACCCTCGGTACGCCTATGAAAACAGTAACTGGAGCCCAAATGCTACCGAAAGCAAAATTATGGTTTATCCTTGCACTGAATGACTGGTAGTACTGCACGGAAACATTCTACAACCTTCTGAAATCTGACTCCAAAGCACAATATCATTGATAGAACAGTCGTAAAATCAGCACGATTAGGATAATCTAGTCCTTGGTTTGGATTGTTATTATTTATATTCAATCAATATTAAATTAATATTAAATCCTAACCAGAGGACATACTTTTGATAGCAAACCCTCCAATCTTTGTAGTCTGCGAAAACATGATCAACGTTGTCATCCAGCTTGTAGTCATCAGGGCCATAGCTTTCCAGCATACACTTATCGAAATTGTTCAGTCCTGCCGCACAGTCGGAAGTCGTTATTGAATTTTTAACATTAACATCTATAAATTAAAAACTTTTCATTTGCAATTTTATTGCAAGTTTGCGTGTCAAGATTTGTCTGTTCGCAAATTTTCATATAATTTATAAACATCGTGAATTATTAATAACTGATCAATCAATTAATAATCAAGACCCGTTCTTTATAATCCGAAGTTACTGTATCTGAGCAATTTAAGTAAATCGTCAATTCTATTATATAATTACAATAACGCGAGTTGTTCTTAAACTATTTGCCGTCTTGGTAGGGGACATTGCACGAGTTTTATGTTGAGCAATTTATCTTGTTATAATGTAGATATGGAATGATTTTATGGAATGATTTTGACCGAGGTCGGCATCTCAAATCAGCCGATCCCCAGAGAGGCCCTGGCTTGGCCCCCGGAAGTCCCCCATATCGGTCAAAGACTCAAAACTCAGAAATATCCTGCGTAAATTGTTAATTTTTTCAAAATACTCCTTTTCGATTCTGTTTGGAGGTCAACTCTCAGCTTTCACCTGTACAGGATCCCTTGGTCCCGGACGTGCGGGGGCATTCGGGAGTCGCCCCCGCGTCTGTCTGGTTTTGACGCGATGCTGCGTAGTGTGAGAGAGGGAGTAAGAACGTTCGACAATACTATAAATAAATCTCTCTGACAGTACAAACCTTCGATATTTTCACTATCACCGTATTGTGTTGCGCATCGCCGGCAAGTAACAACTAGTAAAATCAAACTTAGAGAAAACCTCTTAGTCATCGCGCAACAGTGAGGATGAAGTTAAAAATGAACAAACGCCTGCTGAACTAAAGTTCGATCATTTATAGGAGCGCAGCGAACTTATGGTGAGAACCGGTATGGAGGGAGTGGAGCAGGCTCTCAACGTCACGCCTCAAGAACCATAGATATACTTCAGTCGCATTTATCGCAGAATGCGGTTTTTGGAAGAATTTATGGCAGAAGAGTGCGTGCTTTAACGAAGCTCCTTGGGACGAAAAAACTGCCCCCCAGGTATTGTATTCCCGTGCTTTGGAGTGAGGTTGATGTGCTGGCTTTGTCTATTCTTTTACATATTTTGTCTGATGACTCAGTGTTCTGGAAGTCCTCGCAGACCTCTCATTAGCAAAATTAAATGAAACTCTTCGAAGTAAAACTGCGATTTTATTCCATTTATTGGCAGAAATTACGGAAGTCACAGTAATCCAAACAGACTGACCAGTTGTGGTCAGAGGTCGGGGAGGGAGTGTTCGCAAAATATTTTAACACAAGTGGATCGGAATTGTGGGAGGTTCGAAATGCTTTGTCACTTTCGCGAAATTTCATGGGTTCGCAAAAAATTATAGGGGCTTGAAGACTCATTAATAAATTCTCACTCGTACACCTATAACGCAAACAGATTGGCCTTCTCGTTTATTCCCCACTTTGACAATCGGTTGTACGACGGAGTGAACGACTGAAGGACTTCGAAGTATCGGACGAATGGCCGACCGAGCAACTGAACCAGTAAGTCGGTACTGCACGAACCGCCTTCTACGCACCAGCCGCCGCCGAGGGGGCGCAAGCCCATAATGACTCTATTAGCTGAAAATTCGAGAGAAAAATGCACAGAATGTGATAATCAGTTGTGAGTACAATGATATGAGGCTGCTCATAAAAGACATCACATTTGAGGAGGGAGATCGCGGAGGGGCCGCTGACTCTCATGAACATGTTTCCGTTGGCCCACCCTGTATAACGTTATAGCATATACAGTAGATATCATATCTACTGTACTCTCACACAGCACTCTCACATTTTAGTTTCGATAAGGTTCAAAACGAAGCATTACTTGTCGAATTCGAACCTCGACACATGAATAGAGAAAACACGAAAACTAATAAAAAGGTCTTATGTACGATTTCTCTCAAATACGGGGTCTACTGTATGTTGCAGCGAAGCACTGAGCGTTATGAGGAATCATAAAGTTTCTCTAATATCAAGTTTTCTTTTGTCTCATACCGTATTTATTCTAATAGTACGACCGGTCGTACTATTTTTCAATCGACCGCTAGGGGGTCGTACTATTGGAGACGGTCGCACTATTTTTCAGTCACTCTCTAAGGGGTCGTACTATTAGAGACGGTCGTACAATTAGAGACGGTCGTACTATTAGAATAAATACGGTATCTGTATTCGATTCAAATATAATCGGATACTACTGTACCTCCAAATCTCTCTGCCATAATGTCTTGGAGACTTCTCGACGAGACTGCGCCGGAACAAGCCGCCGTGGCATCTGCACAAGAGGGCAGCGCTCGCGTTCGACGACCGTGGGAATTTAATTCTGTTTGGTGAAGACTACTGACTGTCAGAGGCATGATATCTGCTGACTCGTGCGGTTGTTCGACTAGAAAACGGCAAATCGATTGCGGAAAAACGAAAAACGAGTTTTAGAAATGAATGCAAAAATGCAGGTGCTATTAGTGCTGACTGCGGTATCGCAGTCATAGAAGCAAAAATTTTAATGTGTGTGATAGCGCGGGATTCACTGGGCCTTTTTTGAGCCCGATTATATGTGTACTGTCAGTACCACGAACGATTGCTCTTATTGACTTACTTGCGCCATTGTTCGCCTCGTTTGAGGGCCAATTTTGTGTTCTTTTGACCAGCATAATATTTTGAGTGCCTTGAATTTCGATGACATCGAATACTTTTTCATCGTAGTCTTTGCCAAGCAAATAAGCACTTGACTTTGAGCACTCGTCAACAGTATTTGGAATATGCAAGGGCTCGATGAACGTCTCATTCAACTTTTTCGTTACCCCTATCGTCGCATTTCTCAGATAATTTTGTAAATTGCTGTCCAAAGTAACCGTTGAGTTTCCAAAAGGAACCACTGAAGGCAGTTCGATGAAAGACATTGCTGGTGTCTTTTTGACGCAGGCAATATAAGGTTGCTTTATTTTAGGCCAGATCGTAGTCCAGTCGATTTCTTGATAACATTCGATTAAGTAACGTCGCGTGTCATTGCGAACGGTTTTACATTGAGCGCTGATACTAAAAAGTAAATCGAATTTCAATTTTAGGATTGAGAGGATTCGATAATATATTGCAAATCAGACCCGGACTAACGTAGACAGCACAGAACGTAATCAATTAAAAGTGACTTAAAGTAGTGTGACGTTTTGTCTCTACTGACTAGTCCAAATTTAAAGCTAACTCATTGGAAACAAACCCTTTCAAATGATTCGTGAATTTCGATGAAAATTTAAATCACTTTTTCAAAATATCAGAAAACTGTTCCGTTGTTATCGGTAAAATTACAAATTTGGTTTTTTTATTACGCACTGTTTGTCTTTCAATCAACTGATAAGTTGCTTACTTATTTTCGCATTTTGACTTGCCAGCGCAGAAGTCGTACAGCTTTCTGAAATTTTCTGTTCCATGTATGAAGTTTTAAAAAGAAATAAACCAGACGCATTTACAAACAGATGGTAATATTCCATCTGGGAACGAGAGTACAGTCAATAAACATTATTTTATCGGTAGTTTGAGCGTGAACACGCTATGTCGGAAAAAAATTGCCTTTGAGCAGTGTTGATGCGTTCCGAATTGTTTGTTATCAAGTAATGCGCTCTATCCATCAGACATCTTTGCACATCATTCAACTCATTGACAGTCACTGCACAACGAATTTCGATATCGGCAAGTTGACGCTGATACCTGTAAATAAGTTAATTATGTTTCTAAGGCAAGTAAACGGGTAATGCGCAAAAATCCAGCAATGAAATTAGGTAATTCTTGCTTCCGTCATATCTTACCCTTCTCGAATTTTAGGTTCCTCATCAAAAAGCGGCGTCAGGAAACCCGCTTCAACTGTCGGGATGTAACCTCTGTTCCATTCTATCGACTGAGCTAATGATTCAATGGATGCGGTCGGAACTTTCCATGCAGAATCCTTTCCGATATGAGCGCGAACGCATTTTTCCAAAATTGGATTAATGTTGGCTGTTAAAAGTGGCTGTGCGCATTTGGCGGCATCAGTTAGCACTTCATCCATATTTATTTCGTGCTCTGCACCATTTACTTTAACATTCACCAATAGACTGGCAATTTGTTGAGTTAAGCAGTTTCGGCTAAAATAATGAATTTCATTAACGAAATAGGAGATGGAGGGGTGGGATATGGTGTCGCAAACTCCGGCACAATGGAACGGACTTGCAAACCCCCTTGAATACTGATCCTTTTAGTTTAAAAAAATTATTGCAACCGCCCCACGCACTCAGACCCCTGGTCATAGGTGTAACGGGTGCCCGAGGCTAGGGGGGTCTGGACCTTTTCGTCGGGGGGGGGGAGGTACGGTACTCTCGGAAGTCGGAACACATTCCACAATCTTCTGAAATTTGACTCCATAAATTATATCATGGAGAAATTAATTGTAAATCAACACGATCACGGGAAAGCGATCCCATGATTTGGCTTGTTACCATTTATATTCAGTCAATATTAAATTAATAAATCCTAACCAGAGGACGTACTTTTGATAGCAAACCCTCCAATCTTTGTAGTCTGCGAAAACATGATCAACGTTGTCATCCAGCTTGTAGTCATCAGGGCCATAGCTTTTCTGCATACACTGATCGAAAATGTTCAGTTGTGCCGCACAGTCGGAAGCCGTTGTTGAATTTTTAATATTACTATCTGCAATTTTCAATTTTTTTCATTTGTAATTTTATTGGAAACTTGCGGTTCAGGCTGCTTCGATGTTAGATATCAACCGAAAATCTTGTTTTTTCTGTTCGCAAATTTTTGTATAATTCATAAATATCGTACATTATTAATAACTGATCAATCAATTAATAAATCAGGACCCGTTCTTTATAATCCGAAGTAATCTTTTTATATAAATCGTCATGTTCTAAACTTACAATGACGCTGGTTCTTTTGAAATTATTCGACGTCACGGTTGTGGACATTGCACGAGGGGTAGTTTGTTCAAGAATTCATAGCATTGTAATGTATGTAGATATGAAACGGATTTGACCGGAGGTTGGCATTTCAAATCGGCTGGTCCCCGAACAGACCCGTGCTTGGTCCCCGCAGTCCGAACTGGTCGGAGCCCAATAATATCCAGCGTAAATTACAATATTCTTTCAAAAAACCCCTTTTTTGCTTCTGTCCGGGGGCCAATTCTCACAACTGTACAGGATCCCTTGGTCCTGGACGTGTGGAGGCATTCGGGGGCTGCGCCCACTTCTCTCTGGTTTTGACGTGATGCTGCGTAGTGAGAGAGGGGGAGTAAAAACGCTCGACAATACTTCAAATGAATGTCTCTGACAATACATACCTTCGGCATTTTCACCATCACCGTATAGTGCTGCGCATCGCCGGCAAGCAATAATTAATAAACTCAAAATGAAAGAAAACTTTGTTACCATCGTGCAACGGCGAGGATGAAGTTGTAAATGAACAAACGCCAGCTGAACTGATGTTCGATCATTTATAGGAGCGCAGCGAACTTATGGTGAAAACCGGTGTGGAGCAGGCTCTCAAGGCCACGCCTCATGAACCATAGATATACTTCAGTCGCATTTATGGCAGAATGCGGTTTTTGGAAGTATTTATGGCAGAAGAAGGCATCCATAAACCTTTGTCTGAATTGTTATTCAGCGGCGGCGGGTTCTGTCTTCTCAGTCACCGTTGATAATCATTTATCCTAGACCGTGGACAACCGAATGGAGACGTGGACACGGGGACGGGGGATGTCCCCAAGGGGTCTCGATCCCAAGGCGAAAAAAGGGTTGGGGGATGAAAAAATTGAAAACGAGTTTTTGACTGTGTGACAGGGTTAAAAGTGATAACATTGCAAATAAGTTTCAGTGACAGATGAGTTTTTATGTAAGCGCACTTTGCACTTTTTAAGCCCAAATACACAGATCATTAGAAACGCAAAGTGTAGGACCAAAATGATAACATCACGAGCCTCACAAGAGAATCGGATGCAATCAATATTACATTTCGGAACATTAATTCGATCGGAGTAAATATATAAACACCATGGATAACACGGTCAATCGCAAATTCAAAATGTTGACTACTTTCATATGCATTTAACGTGATTCTCTTTTAATTAAGCATACTCAACCACATATCATCAACTAGTCTGCTAAAATATATCAGACTAAACGAATAACTGCTTCATTATGATATAGAGTATAGCATATTTACAAGCGACCACTAATGAAATCCTGCGCCGCATTACATAATGAACGTGATAACTGATAACGGATTAGGCAACGCTTTCAACCAGGATCCACGCTTCGTTTTGGAGA
>JAQGAX010001340.1:0-11451 GCA_034698105.1 Plectus exinocaudatus | reverse complement strand
CTGCAGCAAAAGTTTTCCTGCATGCACAAAACATAGCGTTTTCCGGCATGCGCAAATCGATCGATAGCTATGTTTTGTGCATGCAGGAAAACTTTTGCTGCAGCGTGCAGGAGAGGTGTGCACGGGCCTTTAATCATAACTTATTTAGCGTCTATATGTAACGTAGCGACTAATCGAACGAGGGACAACGCGAATAGATTTGCCTTGCTCGCTTCTTTCCCCTCAACTTCCCCTTTACTTGCGAAATGGTCTTCCGTCAGAATACAAATTTCAGTTTGTACTCGCTTCTTTGCTGCCGCTCAAGGTGAAAGATAAGGTTGTCGGAATGGCTGTCGAGCCAAACAAAAGGCCTCGAATCGGGGTCTGCGTGCTGCTGCGTCCGGTCGCGCTCGTCGGCGTCGTTCTCGGATTCATTCTGGTGACTGACATGTCGGTGTCACCGGTCAAGGCCTGCATGCAGACAGTAACTACTCCGGCAACAACAACTACAAGCACGGCCGCCACGACCACTACTATCGTTGGTACGAACCCGTAATTTGTTTGTATTTTCTCGAATATCCACGTCAAAAATACGCAAAACATCAAGAAACCGAATTATAATCGCAATAGTTGTGAGCGAGAGGGAGAGGCGCGTTCGTTCCCGGCGCCTCAAGCGACCTTTCCTAAAAAGTTTGAGAAAAATTCTAGCTCTCGTCGCTGGAGATGTCGCAATCCTCGCTGACGCCCCGAAATCCGAATCCTCAGAGACGACAACAAGCACAGCCGCCACGACTACTTCTACCATTGGTATGAGCAGTAGCTTGTTTGCATTTACTTGAAACAGCGTCAAAAATACTCATCAATATGAAAACACACACGGAGTAGTATGGTTTTCGAGAGGCGGCTGGTCCGATCGTATTTTAAGAAATAATGATAATAAAAGCTTCTGTTCTTCTAAACTCCCTGGACCCTGAGCACTAATCGGCGCGGGCTACTTTTTTGCAAAGGCTCCTATTTCTTCTAATACAATATATTGATCACGTCCGGTAGCGATCATTTTGATTAATGAATGCGATATGCGACGTATGCAAAAGATAAGCAATTGGACCGGCCAATTCGATTGATACAGTATATGCAATTTTTCGATGAGTTATCGGACGACGTCCACTTTTTTCAGATTATCGTTTTAGTAGTAAACAAACTAAAGACAGCACGCTTTTTGCATAGATTGAAACAATAGATTGCAAAAATGATTACCGCAACCTAATATTTTAATGAAAGTCGAATTCACTGGCTGTTTTTGATATTTTACCTTTGCCAGTGGTTTTGCCAATTGAAAAATCATCGCAATCTTTCAGCATGCCCTTGCGCTGCGGGATCGCTTCAAGACCTGAAAACTGCTTCAAGTCGACCTCAGCGCATTGAAGGGACGACAAGTTTTTCGTTCGAAGAAGGTTCGAATGGCTGCAAGGGAGTTATTAGGTGCTCCGCACCCTCAGGATATGTGCCCGAAATGCTCTTCGCAAACGGTGATATTATACTAAACAACGGTAAGTAACACGTTGTCGATACGCCAGTCGATACGGGAAAGAGATAGAACGCAATTGGCTCCCTAAGCCTAAGCCTACAGTAAGCTCATACGCCTGAGCGTGTGGCGTGTAATAATGCAATTCATTACAACTGGCGCATAGGGGTCGTACGAAGCAAACGATAACTTTTAAAAATTGTAGACACATTTAATTTTGCTTCTGGTTAGGTGAAATAAGAGAAATAAGTAAAAAATCGAACTTGATTTTGGCTCTGACCTCTATAAGTCGCAAATACTACTACATCTGTTTAATAATTAATGTACAAGTGTTTAATGTCTCGAGGTTTAAAATAAAAAAGGACGTGATTTGGCTTTGGCTTTCGGTGTCGCAAAATTTAAATAAAGCTCTTAAACTGACATGATGCTACGCAAATAAAAATGACAACTACCATATATATTTTAACATCATTATTGACATCCGAATTTAAAGGTGTTCCCACGACGGCTCCCGTGGGCGGTCAAGTAAATCGATATGCCGTATGCACAACTGATGGCGAATGGCGTTTGAATGGTGGCACGGTCTTCGACGCTTTCATCTGCTTTTATGTTAAAGAAAAATACATTTTTTCGTCACGAAGTCAGGGAACAAGCGAAGCCTAAACCTGAAGATGCGAGAAGGCTTTCATTGAACTTTCCTTATAATTATACCGTACGATATGTTGCACAGTGATTTTTCATTCCATTTGTTTGTCGATACTAGTACTAGTCTTCCATGAGAAAGGCGCAATCTGTCGGCAAAATATGAAAGAAATTAGCGATAATGTCACATTGTGAACCTTTTTGCAACTACAACAGCAAAAAATAACAATCGCAGCAAGCACTAAAAAACTAGACTGATAACGTAAGTTTACTTTCTTTTAATTAGGGGATTCGCATACGTCTTTGCTCTTTCTCATTTAAACTGAGCTTGGCAAAACAATGATCACTATCACACATACCTGTAACGGAGGTCTGAGACCAGGGGGGTCTGGACCTTCTCGGGGGGGGGGGGGAGGGGGCACGGTACCTCGTGTCGGGATTTAGGTGCGTATTCAAAAAACGCGAAAGTGTTTTTCTTCTGGCGCGGCCAGGGGGATCCGGGGGGGGGTCAAACCCGTGGCCAGAGAGGGAGTGACCCCCTGGACCCCCTCCGGTTACAGGTATGCTATCACAGATATCTCCGGTCATGACCCTTGATCAATTTCTTTGGGTATTTGTAGTACTCAGATGACTCTCGTTACCTATTTTACGCGTATGCCTATGGGTATTTTGGCAAGGAAATGTCTTCATGAAATGATCAGAAGCACGTGATCTTGAATCATTGCTTTCTTTTCGAATTTTCGTAGACCAAGTAAATATGCCGAACCAATTCAGCTGTAGCAAGTTAATGTCAGCGAAACCACCGAAGCAATAATGAGTGACGAAGGAGAAGCAGCGCTCGTTCCGAGCAGCTAAGAATTATCGAACTGGGAATCTCCACCCGGATTACAGCTCATATGGAGGAGATTTCAGCCAGAAAGGACCCACATGGATAGAGCTACTGTACTTCAAGATACAGTAGTCCTTCTAGAAATTGTAGGGCCAGAACTTCGTCCCCCTTCTGTTTACAGTTTTTGGCAATTTTCTGAGGCACTCTGAACGAAGGTTGAAAATCTTGTCGCCCAGAGCTACCAATTCTTACAATACGGTACTTACTTTGTCTCATTTGTTCAACAACTGCTTAAGTCGTGTCCATCGTCTCCATCGGGCTCTTCGTTTTATGCCCACTGACGGGTTCACTTTTAAAGCAGCGGAAAAGTGATCAGGATGGTTGGTATCCTTATTCTTCTTCAAAATTTTGATTGAACGTCCGTTATTATTCGAGCATTGTAGTTCGACGACGCCATTTTTGCACTCACTCAATACAGCCGTGCACTGTTTTTGGATTCATCCCGAAGTGAAATAAATACTTGCCTATTCGCTGATCATTCCAGAATGAGCATTTTCGCCTAGCCGAGAGGACTTGATCGGTCGCAATTTTTCGCCTATTCTCTTGCTTTCGTTCACAAAGCAGCTAGTCTATCAGAAAACGAATCCAACGATTGAAATATCGACCTATTCCTCACACATGTATCAAAGGCCAGGGAATTGTCCATTTGCTCGGTCGGTGAATTATCCTGTCATTGAACTTTCCGGTCAGTGAACTGTCCTATCAGTGCCGACCTCTGAACGACGCTATCTACCAAAGGGAGTTTAACTTTTTAATCGTTAGCACTTGGACGCTCTCAAATTGTCAAACTTACACAATTAGTGCCAAATGATATCGGCAGTCTCATGGTCTATTCCTGAGCGGCTGAACATGTTATTGTGGCCGGTGGTCGGCGATGACATTGACACCAATTGCTGACCCGATTGATCTGATGGTCATTTCTCACTGGTCATCGTCTCGATCAACTCTGACACCTCTCTTCACCTACTTACGCAATACAATATCTGTGATTAGAATTACAATAGGATCTCGGTTTCTTCGAATTGCGGCCACTTCTGCAGATTTGTCGGCAGCAAAGTCTTAAAACTTTTTAAATGTAGGATTCTTTTTCGTACTACGACTACTGCACTTTACTTGTTATTAAATTTTTTCTCATTAAATTGCTATTTGAGCTCGGCGGAGATCCTAATATTGTATTTTAGTTCCTAAACGTAATATAGCGAATAATCGGAGAGCTGCGGACGGAACTGGTTAGCCTTGCTCACTTTTAACCCCTTCAACTTTCTCGTTTATTCGAATTACTTTCTATTTAAAAAAGTTTCAGTTTGCACTCGCTAGTCTGCTGTAGCTCAAGGTGAAGAAAAGGTTGTCGCAATGGTTATCACTCCAAACAAACCAACCCGAGGCGGCGTCTTCGTGCTGCTGCGTCCGGTCGCGCTCATCGGCGTCGTTCTCGGAATCATTCTGATGATTGACGTATCGGTGTCGCCGGTCGAGGCCTGCATGCAGACAACAACTACTCCGGCAACAACAATTACTAGTACAAGCACGGCCCCCACGACCACTACGACCGTTGGTAAATATGTATTTTGTCTAATTTTATATTTCGAAACTCAAAACTATGTCAAAACACCCATAACATCAAGAAATGCACTGTTGAGAGCATTAATAACAACAGATTTGGATGAGAGAGGCGGGCTCGTTCCCCGCGTTTAAATAACCCTTCCTTCAAAACTTTCAGAAGAATTTTCAACTTTCTCTCAAGCGCTGTGTCCGTCAATAATCAGCTACTTCACCGCTATGCTTGTGCTACGAGTTTAATTACAAATCTCTACCTTGATAAAATTGTATTTATTTTTTTATCAAGAATCTCTCTCTAGTTTCGCGCTTTCTTACTCCTACCCCTCTTACCCCTAATAACAAATCTAATACTCCTAATCCCAAACACAGATTGTCGCTGACTGACTTTGAAAACTATTGCAGCTTGCTCTTGCCCAATGCTGAGTACACTGCTGAGGACGGCACCGGAGACGCCTGCGGGTCCGAGGTCGGTGAAAAACGGCGTCGTCACCTTCCCAGGCTTGCTCGATTCGAGCAACTGCCAGGTACGAACCTTCTTTTTGATTTAAAGAAGCAGCATACGTTTCGCAAGCCTCCATGAACCGCGATCAGGGATGATTAATATATGAATGCCAACAGTTGTACCGACTGTGTTGAAGCACAGGGGCGCCGGACAAGGGGCCGTTCATATATTACGTAACGCAATTTTTGGCCTCGTCCGGGCACCCCCTACCGTAACCCGTGCGTAACACAGTTATCTGTCCTTTTTGACACCCCCTACCTATGGTTAAGCATAGGAGTGACGGCATAGCGTAACGCGAGCGTAACACACCATCTCAGACACCCCCCTCTGTTCGCGTTACGCAATATATGAGCAGCCCCCAACGGCTAGTAGTAGAGGCAGGGTCAGATCATGGAGGTGGGGCCAAAGCGGTCAGAGTTAGTCTGGGTTACCCCGGGGAGCCTCTGGTGCCCCTCCAGTACTCGTGGCGATCAGGGGTCCCTAGGCATGGCCTAGTTGGCCTATTCGATAATCCTACACTGAGTGGGGGGCCGAGAAGTGCCCTTCCAATGAAAAGAGGCGCCATGTCGAAGAGCGCGCACTAGTGAAGCTAGGGTTGCCGCATTCATGCACGAAAGGAAAAACTTTTCTGGCAACGAACGCTCCTTCGCGCAGCTGAATGGATCGAGAGGCTAATTTACCTAATTAGTTGTTAACGACTTTAGGACGGCGCTGTGGCCGAGTGGTCTAAGAGCCTCGGCTCTCAGCCGCAAGGTCGGGGGTTCGACACCCTGCAGCGTCGTCTCCGGTGTCAGGCCAGCGACAGCCGACCGAGGAGCACGAGTCGCATTATGAGGGTCGGAAAACCCGAGAAAGCTGACCCCACGACATAGTGGGAAATAAACAGCTTAAGAAAAGTTCTTAACAACTTTACTACAAAAAGTGCTCGTAGCATAAAGTTATTTCCTATCGCGCACGAATGCCGCAACGCTACAGCGGATAAACCTTATTATTGTAGAAAGAGATCAGCTGCTCTGTGAAGAAGGGCTTCGTGCCGCAGCTCTTCTTCAGGGGCGCCGGCGGCGGCAAGCACCGCACTTTTGGACCGATCGACACACCGCTGGTTCAGGACGTCACTTGCAAAAACGGCGTGTGGCATCGGGACGGTGTGCCTGCTAGAAATCAGCCCTTCAACAAGTTTGCCTGCGTCTCCATTGGACTGAGTAAGTTTTTCTGTCTTATTTACAAGCCATACCACCTCATCCAAACGAGAGCGACGCGTATCTCTTCAGCGTGTGGGTAAAACAATCGATAATTTGCAGCTCCCAGGAACGAAGCGCGTCAATATGAACGCATGATTTGGAATGGTTTTTGATTTGCTGAACATTTGTTGCATTCATACAAATACCGTAATATTTTCATTCCAAAATATGAATATCGTAATGTCAATATCTATGAAAATATAACCATAACTACGGCCTTGGAGCCATTCGTATATTACGTAATGCGATTTTTGACTTCTTAGACTCCCTTTCTTCCCTTCACGTTACGTAACATATGAACAGCCCCTTTTGTGCTCTTTAGAATATAAAATTTCGCATTCATGTGCGGTGTTCAGAAGTATTCAAACGAGATAGGGAGCGCATGATTCCTGTCAACTCGTACAATGACTTAAATATCAGTTGAATACGAACATAAAAAACTCTTCCACATCGGAGAAAATGTTCCTTATATATATCCATATTCCCCATCGTGCTTAGGCATAGACACCAATTAGGAACCGAAGTACCTTATAAACGAGTATTCCTTATATCCATACTCGACTGTACAATCACTTGTTCAGAATGTCCCTGTCCGAAGCTGTCTTCACTTGAAAAGACGAACGCCGGGGCTAAAGAAACGAACGTGCCGCTGATCATCGCCAAACCAAAACTGAATCCAATAACTCATTGCGAAGAAAGGGCAATGGTCGACTGCCATACGAAGGACGAAAAGCCTTTTTTCCGGCTAACCGGGACTTCCCCAGCCGACACGACGACGGGCAGGCAGAACAGCGTCATAGTCAAGCATGCCCACTGCCAGAAGAGCACCGGCACTTGGCGGGCCAAGGATTCTCAAGGCGCCAATTATGACTTCACTGGAATGCGTTGCTTCTTCAAAACTTAATTGTGATACAGGGCCACTATTGTTACAAACGTTTAATTATTTCTATTCAAATGATAGTTGGGATTTGCGTCGTGCGTAAAGATTGAGAGAGAGAACCTGTATATATTTTTTCAACCGGGCACGACTACACAAATTTTAGAGATATATGTGTGAAAGCAGGATACCTTCGAACCGAGTCAACCGAGCATCCTGCACTGGAGCACAGCTCGCGCATGGTGCAAAGGAAATGTCCATGAAATAATCTTCGTTTTACTCTTTAACAGCTTATATCAACCTTTGCAACATATACTATCATCGGTTGTGCAAGGGAATGTTGGTGAACAGGTCCAAAACTCGGGTAATCACATTTCTGAGGTTGCTGCTGAACAGGAAGTAATGAATGAGCGGCAACTGGACCATCTGGGGCGAACAAAAGAGTCGACACTAAACCCTGATGCGGTCGTCGCTGTCGCGAAGACAAATGGCAGGGTCTGTAGGAGTTTATCAGCTCCAGAGAGAAAGCTAGCCGCTAGCAGTGGCGCCCTTCCGTGACAAATAGTAGGACTGTGCCGTCTTCTATACAGCTTATTATTTAGTAGATGATGGCTGAGAGTGATATTTATCAACATTTTCGGCTAAGTCCTCCATTGTTTCTTTAAAGTGAGCAAGGTAAGAAGCCAGAATGGCAGGATTGGCAGCATGCTTCTCGAGAAAGTAGGGATAGATGGGTAGAGTGACGAGCATGACACCTTTGAAGCACAACTGATACGCCTGTTGCAGTTGCTGCATTGTGAATGGCGCCACTCCTTTGCAAATTTTGGTCAGTGCGGAATGGTAAATCTCCAGCAGACGGTCAAGCTTGTTCCGTCGGATGTCTGTCGAGCAACTAGTAACCAAGAGGGAAGCGATATCTTCAGCCGCGGTACTGCTATGAACCAGCTGAAGCAACAAAGCTCAAGCAATCGATTAGATATGTGGACACTGTTCACATCTGGAGGGGGCAGTGATTCCTCACAAACGAAAATATTTTGTGCAAATCAGTTTTTATAGCTACTGTTTGGCGCAAGTGTTGGCCAAACCGCCACATCCAAGGCGTTCACGGTTGGCAAACTCTGTGTAGGGGATTGATAAACCCACCTTTGAACCAGCACAGCTCAACGCCCAAACAACTTCAAAAACCAAAGCAGTGGACGTACTTGCCAATCGAAAATCGCCGTCAGTTGATTAGTGTCCCGATCAAACATCATGTTGAGTCGCGTGAGATCGCCGTGGCTGAGCACATCGGGCATTCCGAGGTGCGCGCTCACGTCGTACATGTAGGTGAGGTCTCTGACGGGGTCGGACAGCGCGGGCAGCAGTCGGGTGGCGAGCTGGCCGAGCTCATTCGGGAACCTGCTCACCATCTCCTCGCAGGCGTTGCGATAAAGCTTGGCGATCCAATCAGCGTTCTCAAGCATAAGTGGACGGAAGTCCTTGGTCAGGCGCTCGTCGGATCGCCATGAGTCATCCATCAGTGATGTGCCATGCAGCACTGCCAACTGTTCCATCACCTATCAACATTCATTTAACAATTGCTCAATCAAAAGTGAAAAGACAATGTCCACCACACCCAAATGCGAGCTGTGACTACCCTATGCCAAATAAAGCTCGAGACGTCTTAATGAAAGTCAGATTGTTTTTGTTGGATGCTTTGGAATGGAAATATTACGGTATGTAAGGTATTCGCGCGAATATTTAGCGAACTAAACCATTCCAAATCATGCGTTCATAATGACGCGCTTTGTCCCTGGGGGTCGCTGCAAATTATTGATTGTTTTGCCACACAATTCAAAACTGCGCCGCAGTTCTCATTTTACTAAATATTCTAATCATTTAATATGGGCACCTGTTCGACTTGAGCCTCAGACAGTTTGTCGGCAACAAGTGCACCTTTGTTGGGTGCAAATGACAGATCCTCGACGATTAGCATTCCCGGTTCAGTGTCACCAATCTCTCGCGAAAAGTAACTCTTCGGTACCTTCAGACCAAATTTTTCAGGGCATGGCAGCCAAACATACGCCGCCATTTCGCCACGATGAAACTATAAAGGTCACTCATTTCTATGCCCTCTCATCAATTCATCAATCAAACCTCTCTGAGTGAGTGGTCGCTCATATTTGCGGAATTGTCGTCGCCAGCCAGTCCAGCCATCTTCTGTGTTCCAGGCACCTTGATGACGAATGACTGAGGATAACTGTTGCTCTGTTTCCATTGCACCTTGATGCGGAAAATATCGGACACCATCCCATCGCCCACACCAATTCTTCCAGTAGACAGCAGTGTCGGTGTCTCTTCCGAATTCAGTGCACTTGCAATCTTTTCCAGCACGAAAGCTTCGTCTAGTCCGACTTGAGACAGCATATTTTCAATTCGCCGCTGTGATCTCCACCCGACGTAGATACAGGTGCAGTTAATAAATGCCACTGACGAAGGGTGTTGAAACTAGCTGAAAATGGTCGAGACCGCCGTTTTTGTCAGTTAACATCATTTTTCGGCATGCGTGCTACAAAAAACTCGCTTTCCGATAGACCGATCCTATATCGAATCTGGTTCTGCCATCGAACCAAAGTCCAAAACGCTGAAAAAGTTGATCGATGATGGTGGTTTTCCCCGCCCTGCGTCAGAAATTTGCTCTGATTGATTGATTGCTCTTTATCAGATTTAGCATCGCAGTAAAATACGAGAGTCATGCTCGAGAAACAGGGTACAATAAAGTATCAACACTAGAGGCATAACTCTTTCCTCGTGGGAGAGAATGCAAATAATAAAGATAAAGATGATTTACGATTCATGTTAGCAATGTGGTTATGGGAATAATAATCGTATAGGGTTTAATTCGACCCCCACAGGTACTGAAAATGGTCCCTATAGATTCTTGCACTGATAATGGGCCCCATAACACATTCGATCTAATCGAGGGGCGGTCCCACAAGTAAAAACTAACGCGAGGAGCGCCAAATTGCATAAAAAGCAAATGGTTTTTTAATAATAAAATCATTCTGAAGATTATAGTTCCTGTCTTTGTTTTGTCTTTGGTTCCATTTTGATTGCAATGTTTAGTGCGGTTGTGTCCTCAAAGAGGAAGGGTCCACGCCAACGAGGGCGGGCTAATTGATAGATACATAAAAACAAGCCGCTATAAAAGACCGTTCATTTTAAAATAGTAAATTCTAGTGGTGGCCTACAGTTTGCAGCCGGGGTTCCGGGTAGGTAGAAAACTCTTCTATACAGGCGGAGTACCGGGTGGGGCCCCGTACCAAAATTCTCTATGGGTTTACGGGGCACCGATTCATCACAAATAAGTATCTAATAAACGCTATACTGAAACGCAACAACAGTGCATGGGGACGAGTAAAAAAAGACCGCGAATGATGAGATCGCAATAAAAACACTTCCCAGCGTCCTTCGATATGATAAATCTCGCACTACTTTGATTCTGAGCCCCGGGAGTGGAGACTGGACATTGAGATTCAAACCGCCAGCTGGCGGTTTGAATCGCAATGTTGCGCAACAAATTTTGCAGCGACCTGCGGCTGTTAATTGCGTTGCTTTTCCGTCTTCGTTAATGTTATCAGCCGTTAGGTTTGTATGCATACTCAGCGCAATACCATATCCGCTCCTGCTCATCATTGCGAATGCGCTCACTTCGAACTGCTCCCACTTCGAAGGTATCGTGCGCATATATCTCTACATATATCTCTAAACCTTGTGCAGTGGTGCGCGGTTTGAAAAAATATTTACAAGTTCGTTTATTAATAGAATTGTACCGTCAATCATTGTGGAAACGCGAAGCAAGTGATTACAATGATCAACGCCGAATTATCGTTGATGGCAATGGTTGCATGTTACCCGCCCGGGATCTGAACGCCAAAAATGATAGCCGGGGACCCGGGTAGCTCAGGAGGCTTCCGATCATCGACTCTAGGGGGTCGAGACACACATGCACCAGGGCCGGAAGCTGGCGGGTCCAGAATTTCTTTCAACCTTCGACGGGGGTTCATAGTACCCGAAGAGTCACCGCAAGTACCCCGATGACTCGAGAGGGCTTTCATCGCAAATAAGATCGCCTTGGTTCTCCAATTCGGACCTAGCCTCTACGTTGCCACAAGGAGTCTTGTTTGTTTGTTTGTTTGTTTATTGTTTACTCACCGGCACACATAACAATCATTGACAAGTGGACATAGTACAGTA